>JAFBJS010055180.1:25708-48116 GCA_016785265.1 Paraplagusia blochii | reverse complement strand
GATGATTGGTGTAACAGTGGAGCAGATACAGTAGGAGGAGAAGTGAGTGCGAGATGGACTTTTCCTCCTGCAGGGTAGAAACTAAATGAAGAAGAACCCAGAATAACTCTCTGCCTCTGGTGATCAGGAGTGGAGATGAGACGGATGACGGCAAGAGAAATAAATTAAAATGAAGAAAAAAGTCCTTTTCTGTGTGAAATTAAAAAAACTAACATCGCTCTCATGTTTATGATACAACTCATCACTGCCCCTGGTTGTGAAACAGCAGTTGAGTTTATGGTGATATTTACTGGGCAACTGTCAATGATGACTCATGATTGTTACTTACTGCAGAGCAACGGAGGTTGACTAGTAAATGTTTAATTTAATTTGATTCTCCAGATACAGATGCAGTAAAATACAACAAAAGGTTAAATGGTCCCCGTTTATTGAGGCGAAAATGAAAGTAACAAAGGGAGCCATGTACCACAGAGAAACAGAGCAGTAAAATGTTAACTGTCGCAATTTTTTTTTTCTCACCCAAGGAAACAAATGTACATTGCAGTGAATGGTACTTTTAATGGGTTGGTTCTTTTTCTACGGTTCCTTATTGCACTATTTCCAAATTTGGTTTCCTGGGACCCTTATTTTAGAAGTCACAAATTTCTCTCCAAGTTAATAGACATTAGTCATAAACTCGAACATTTTTGTGCCACGAACCGGTTTAAATGTCTGGTACTTTTTTCACAGACCGGTCATTAAGTTGCGGCAGATAAATACCCCTTAATTTAATGAAATTTCCTGTTTTCGGAAATATTTTCCTGCCTATAAAATCTTCCTACCCCAATTAACTGTGCATGCGCACAACAAGGATTTCTCAAGTGCACACTGCCTATAACTTTCTCCTACCAGATCGGTATGCAAGATCAGTATCTTGTATCGATGACTCGTGTCATTTTGAGTTTAGTTCTCAAGTGCACACAGCCTATAATTTTCTCCTACCAGACCAGTATACAAGGTTAGTATGTTGTATCAATGACTCTGTGTCATTTTGAGTTTAGTTCTCAAGTGCACACAGCCTATAATTTTCTCCTACCAGATCGGTATGCAAGGTTAGCATCTTGTATCAATGATTCTGCGTCATTTTTAAGTTTATTGTTGTTGTCTTCACTGAGAAAATATTTCCTAATCAAATATAGTTGCATAATTGATGATGGAATCCTAGCCATTCTATTGGTCAGTTCTCTTGTTGATATGGGCATGGATCGAGTGGAAGGAATAGACAGAGGGCGCCAAATGGAAACATTATTTCTCTGCGGCCCGGCACCAATTCACCCGTGGACTGGTACAGGTCCCCGGCCCAGTGGTTGGGGACCACTGGTATAGTGTACATAAGTTGTGGGCTGAAGATTTAGATAATCTGACAATGTTAGTATCGGGTCATTCAGACTCTGATATTCCGACTCATTCTTTCATCACACAGACACTGATGAAAGAACGTCTACAAGATGTTTTATTTTGTGGTTTTATCATCTTACAACCTGGGGGCAGTTAAAGAAACAGACTTTGGTCTGCAAAGCTTCAGGTTCCAGTCCACGAGGTAGCACCGTCCCGACAACGTGCGTGATTTGGGTGGTGCTTTTTCATCAATGGCACAAGGTTACTGGTCCACAGATACTCGCCGACCGCTACTTTGTACAAAAAAAACTTTATGAATCCTGCTGTGTAATACACTTAAATCTCGAACGGTGCCTCTGACGCCTCACTCAGCCCCAAATCCATCTGCAGTCTCCTCTTAACAACCACGTCAGGAGTTGACGTTAGCTGACAGTCTGCCAAGCGACTGCTATATTTTTGTGGAGCACAGAAACAACGGGCAAAAAGCCAACGGCAGATTTGACTAATTTCTTGTTTAACATCATCGAGCAATGTAATGATTTTTCACAGTTCAAACAACAACAATTTAAGGAATTTAGCCAAAGAAAACACAATAACATTAAATTATATATCTTAAGAATAGCAGGCAGTGGTGATGGGGTCTCTCTGGTCAGGCAGAGGCTGGGGGTTCGATTCCAACTACTGCCACAAGTCCTGACCACCGTGAAGACTTAATCCTCCACGGAATCTTAATCGTACGAAGCAAAACCAGGGGTAAAAGCTAAACATTGTTGCAGAGAAGGCAGCACCGCCAGAGCATCACGTAACCTCACACACAACAACAACAGCAACCACAAACCACCAGGGACTCTCATGTTGTTTGCTGGCCCACTTCTCAGTTTGTAAACTTTCTTATCCCTTGTACAGCTGGGTTTCCAACAATGACTCACACAGCTCACTCCCGACTCCCGTTTTGTTTCTGCTGGCTCCAGAGCAACTCCGTAAACACACACTGAAAAACTACGGCACCATCTGTTGGCTTTAAATACTCCATAATGTTAGCTTAAAAGAAGTGACGTCTCTGGGTGCTCCCCCCTGGACGTGAGATCCAGTCATAAATCTTCCCTGGAGATGCCTTCAAGGCCCCTGTGTTGTGTTTTTTTTTTTTAAGTGCAAAGTCTAGCAAGTTGGATGACGCAGGCAAAGACCTCACTCTTGAGGTAGATGTAGATTTTTCTTTGACAGTCTCCACGTGAAGTGTTTACGCAGCATCATCTTGCAGTTCTTCTGTTGGTCGTGTTTTAATTCAAGCAACAAAAGATGTCAAATTAAGGCCCTTGAATTTCCCCCAGACATTATTCTGTGCATGTACTGCTGACTCACTCAGGATCCGTCCAGGCTTTTATCTGTCTTTAGCAGCATTTGCAGGCAATTTGACAGAGTCTGGTCCACAAACAGGGCTCTGCTACTGGATCAGAAGGAACCTTTCAATAATCCAGTTGACAACATGAACACCACCAGTCATCAGATTTGAAATAACTGGCAAAGTAAGATAAAGACAAACACACTAGGAATTTCTGATATTTTACCTTTTGACATTTATCATATGCTTTGATATGATAAAACATTGTCCAAAAAACATTCTTAGATTCTGAAGTCAGTCGATACCATTATAGACCTAGTAATGTATATTTATTTATCTGTACAAGCCACTTAGTTAGAGACTGAGCTGCAATGCTGCCATCTAGTGTTGTTCACTGTAGTATAGTGCAAATTCTAGTACACATAATTTGGCGACAAAAAAAAAAAACATGAATTACTTGGTGTGGAATATATATATATTATATATGTGTACATATATAATATATATATAATATATACATGTATATATGTACATATATACAAACATATATACACATGTATGTATACACATGTGTGTATACACATATAAATAAATATATAAATATATAAATACATACGCACACATATATAAATATATATGTACATATGTACATATATACCGGTACATACACACACACACACACACATATATATATATACACACACATAAAGCATACGTGAGTACTTTCATATAATAAATATATATGAAATATAAATATATATTTTTAAGTGTGTACAATATACATCTACAAAGAGGGAGTGTTTTGGCCTTGACATTTGTACAGTAGTATGAAGTATGTGCACAGTACTAGTAAGTAATAATAAGAGGATATAGTTATCGACATAAATATCTGTTCTTGCATTTTCTATTTACTCTGACATTGACTGGCCACCAATCAGATGATGAGATCATTCCACTTCAGTTATGGACTCCAGGATTCCAACATAGAAAACAAGTCAACATAGACTTAGGTCACATGGTATTGAAGACAGAAGACAAACATAGCAGAGAAGGTTTTAATCTAAGTGATGAATGTAAAGGAGGACTTCCTGCACTGTCCATAGAGGAGTTTAAGGTCAAATGACATCACATTTCCTTACTGCACAGTATCTCAAGATGAATGTAGAGGACACACACACTTCCACCTACAGTCCAATGTCCTGGACACCTGCCAGATCAATACACTCTGTCTGAGCACCTCTACACTTTGACAAGGGCCTACGGTTAAATCATGCAGCAGCCAGGAGGACGCCAAGTCCAACTTCAGTGAAACAATGGACTCACACAGTAAGATGACGAGAGAAGACATTAGTCTACTGGACATCTTTAAGCCGGGAAAATTTTTTGGAAAATCCCTGGGAATCTGGGAAAACTGTGATTCCCAGCAGATGGGTGCTGTACATCTATCGATGAGAAAGTGTCTGCTTAATGTATTGTAATTTGATGTAAATACATATGAGGAGGAAGTAGAAGAAGCCTGTAGTGCTAACGGTTTCTCTCCGAGACACGGAGAGAATAAAGATCAGCAAAGCAAAAACTCATTTCCCTGACAATTCGTTCCATTCCGTGCACAGACACGCAATTGGAAAGGTGACGTGGACGACGTGTATGGACCAAGAAATGTCTGATGTGGTCAGTCTGGTCTGTCATGCTGCTAGCGGTAAATATCGCGGGTTAACCAACAGATCGGGACAGGCGGTAATCGATTTGCGTAGCCCGGTTGAGTACGATTGATCGCCAAATAATCGCAAAATCTCAAAATTGCACAGCGTAGGCACAGCATTGGGCGTCACTGACGGATGTATCAGGTCCTAGATACGTTTATAACAGATACATACAACGTTTATCTTTTACGATGAGCTAACTAGTGCTAGAAGTCGTACAACTCTACAGCTTGTCAGGTGACCTGGCCTGAGCCAATCGCAGCAGTTATTTAAAAAAGAGGTGTCAAATAGGTGCTTAGATATTCCATTTTACTTTAAATACTTTTCTGGACTATAAGTCGCACCGGAGTATTGGCTCCCAAAGGCCAAAAAAATAAGGCAGGTGGAAAAACCTTGGGTGGTACAGAGATAGATACTGGTACACAAGCCTAGAGTGCCCTCTAGTGACTAACAGTGTGAAAATAAAATGAAATTTTATATAATACCGCATACCAGTCCCACCTGAGTATAAGTGTCAAACCCAGGCACAGGACGAGAAAAGTGAAACATAAAATTATTATTATTATTATTTCTTCAACCCCCAAAAAAGATACCATTAATAATATCATTATATGTAAATAAATTGCTTCTAAAATATTTTATTTATTCCTATATGTTGCTAATACTCTAAAAAACAACAGATAAGTGAAAAATATTCAAAGAATTTTACTAATAAATATGATGAAACCTTTGTGCAAGTGGGGGACTGAGAGCAATGCAAGTGTATTATGTAAAAACGCTGTAAGGTTAAGTGGCAGAACAGCGTATTTTGCATATTACTTTTTTTTTTTTGACAGCTCCTTCATTAAGGAGGTCTTTTTTTTTTTTTTCTCATTATTAGTGATGTATTAAGAGCAGCCATGATTCAGAGTTAACAAAGGATCGAGGAACACGCTGTGCTGCCATGACAGTCCCACGATAATTTCACCTCTCAATGCAGGATGACGTTGTTCTTCTGCAAAGGTGAATCAACTTGTCAAAGTGTTCCGTGCTCGGCTCAACCTGGACGACTTTGGAGACAATAATGACACACCTTGGGCTGACATCCTGCCACCAGATCTGATCACAGATCAGCTCATCAGCAGGTTTTGTCGCAGTCGGACTTCATTTTTTTTATTGTTATTAAATCACAACTGATGTAATTACCCGGCTGGGGACAATAAAGCCCTTCCGTCTGCCCATGTATCCATGCGATGACTACATTTCAATGTCATTGCATCATGAAATGATTATTTTTACCACGTAAATTCCGTCAAAACGAGAACTTTTTTTGTCTCCTGAGCATTAAATACACATAGTCTGGATAAAACGGCAACTATTTTGAAACATCATTAATGTAACAGACCATTGCTGTTTACACATAAACACTAAAACATGCCGTCTGTGATGTGTCGTTTCATTTTATGGCCTTTGCTGCTCCAGCTGGAATGGATTGAGGACAGAAGGGGGACAAAAAATTGATTTTTTTTCATAATACAGGTTGAAGACAATGTCACAGTGTGAAATGTTTTCAGGGCCTGTGGCTTCAAGGATAAGTGCCAGACTTTCGCACAAAAACCCTCGACTTTATCCCATTTCAGGCGTTCATGTGGAAACGGACAACTGTCAGTGGAAGATCTGAAGCGGTTGCAGCCGCAGAAGATCAGCACACTCTTGTCCTGATCTTCAACAATTCCTGAAACCGGTCTCCAGTGTCTGTGCCTGCAGCATAAGGTAGAGACAGAGCAGTGGACTGAAAACAGGGTGAGGCTGTGGCAGCGTCTGGACGCCGAAGCCTGGCACCTGAGCAGCCGAGCAACCAAGTGGAAAAGACACAGTCTGGTGAACCTGGGAGCGAACAGGCGGATCTGTAGAACGGTGACACGACAAATAAGCTCCCAAATTCGATGAATTGGAGGAAAGGCAGGAATCGGAATTACAAGTGTCCAGAACAAAACGTGTATCATTCTGTTTCATTTAGCCTAAAAGCACAAGTGCAGCTGAGTGTAATTTACCAAAATGACACCAATAAAATTCCATGAATTATTTATTGGGAGGCATTTTCAACCAAAGCTGAAAGAGCAGCTGAACCTTTTTACGAAACAGATGAAACTCACGTCTAAAAGACACCTGACTGAAAATAATACGAATAAGAAATCACATCAGAACTGCAGCAAAACGACAGAACTTAATCATTCCAACTCCTGACAAAATAATAATGGACGTTCTATAAATATGGTCTGTCAGCATGAGGTTGATTGTGTCACGTCAACAAACTCTGCAGCTAATCCTCGCCGCGGCACTTAGAGGACGCTACACAAAGATGAAACAGTCAGAAGACGAAGGAAGAGGAGGAGAGAGGTGAGGGGAAGAACAGAAACAGAAGAGTGAGACTGGCAGACCCACCGCTTGCGATATTGGACGGGAGTGCAGTTGCCATAGCAACCAGCAGCCCTGGGTTGGTATTTGGAGCAGCGAGTGGAATTACTGCAGAGGATTTGATGTTCCGTACACATCTGGGGTCAGCTAATATGGCGCTACAATCAGCTACTCCTTTACTCGCTCAATAGCGCCTCGGCAATCCCTTGTTTGGGACGCGGCGGATGGCTAGCACCGCAGGCGGAGGCGTTAAAAACCTCTAAATGAGCGCCAGATTAGGTGACAGTTCTTTCAGTCCTGACAGATGTTTGTGCGGACCAGTACGACGTAGGGCTGCCAGACTAAAACAGAGGGATAGTTTAGAAAGGAGCCGTTCTAGGGGGTTCTCCGATGTTCCTCGTTCGTCAAGCTGTGAGGTTTCAAGGTCAAGGTCTAACAACCGCTAAAATCCACAGTTGCAAAATAAAAATCTTATACACGTGGTTTACAAATCTTGCATTTGACCTCAGTTAAACATCATTTTAAATAAAGGACCAATAACTCCGGTAAGAGACGAATATAGAAAACCTCTTCTCTATATTTATTCGCCTAATATACCTTGAATGGTGCGACTTATGTAAGAAAATAAACCTTCATATGACAGATTGTTGACATTGTGCCTTATAGCAGTGGTCCCAAACCACTGGGGCGGGGACCAGTACTGGTCCGTGGATGAATTGGTGCCGGGCCGCAAAGAAATAATGTTTCCTTTTGGCCCCATCTGTCTATTACTTCCACTTGATCCATACCCATATCAACAAAAGCACTGACCAATAGAATGGCTAGGATTCCATCATCAATAATGCAACTATATTTGATTAGGAAATATTTTCTCAGTGAAGACAACAACAATAAACTCAAAGTCATTGATACAAGATTCTAACTTTTCATACCGGTCTGGTAGCAGAAAGTTATAGGCTGTGTGCACTTGAGAAATCCTTGTTAATTGGGGTAGGAAAATTTTATAACTATAGGAAAATATTTCAGAACACCAGAAATTAAATTTTATTAAGGGGTATTTATCTGCCGCAACTTAATGACCGGTCTGTGAAAAAATTACAAGACGTTTAACTGGTTCGAGCCAAGGCTGGATTAACAGAATGGGCCTAAAGGGGCTGCAGCTCTGGGTCTTGCCACTAGGGGGCAAGTAAGTAGAGTAAAAACGAGCAAAAGTGTAAGGTCAAAGAAAACACAAGAATCATGGAAGAGTGACAGAATTGGCAAAGGAGACGCCCCAAACTAACTACTATGTGCAAGGCTAGTCATGCTGCTGTAGCGGCTACCAGCGATAATGCGACTACCAGCGATAAATAGCAACCCATGGCCACCATTAGACAGTCTGCAATCTTTAAAGAAATAAATGGAAAAGAAAAACCAGCAGAAAGTAATGAAATATCAGAACGGTGCAAAAATAAACCAGAGGAACTTGTTGATTGTGAAGCAATGGACAAAAACTGATATATCGACAGATGTCGTGGAGAGTTGCATGCCCTAGGGGTTGGAAAGGGAATTACAGCACCTGCACTTTTTCGACAAAAAGATGCAAATTTTCAGCTTTTGAAAGGACTTATAAGAGACATATTGCCTTTGCTTTAAACTATAGTGTGTCATAGATTGGTTCCCAAGGTCGGGACACAATATTAATGACCTCATCCTGGTAATTTCCCCCGGGCCTGAGAAAGTGTTAACATGGCCCTGCTCAAAGCACCTCAGTTGCAACTTGTCATTCAAACCCGGAGAACTTACGGACCCAAGTCTGCTTCCTAAACCGCTCAGCCACCACAGTTGCCTATTCCATTTTAATGAAATATAATCTTACGAAACATTACAAACCTGCGTGTTATTTCCCCAAATTTGTCAAGCGCTTAAACCGCACCGTTACGATGTTCTGGTCCAGGGCGTGCATGTTTGACACTTCGAGTTATAATGAAATCCCCTCGACTGTGGATCGTAGAGAACGACGAGAGTTGAAGTCTTTGTCTTCAGCCGTATCAATCATCTCCGGCACCTCGCAATCCGTTTGACAACGGTGTCAGTCATCTTGTCAGCTGAAGACTTATTTACTGCCCTGTGCTCAGTAAGGCTGATCTGAGGCAAGCCAGATGTCTGTCTGACCTGAACTTGGATTTCACAGATGCAGGAAGGGCCTTGAGATGGAGTTTGAAGATCTAAGTTGGTCAATTTCCTGTTCATATCAGACGAGGCTTAGAAAAATTGGGACTTTATATTGAAATAATATACTAAATAATTGGAACAATATATTTTTTTTCTGAATTAGTTGAATTTGTTAAAAAAAAATTACCTATTTTTAATACTTGTCCAACGGCAGACAAGGGGAATTATCTTCCATTTCTCCGAGACAAACAACGGCGTATCAAGACGGAGAGTGATTCATGTAAAACTGAGAATCTGCAGCTGCTCTCCACCCATCATTTTGTAAAGTGAACACTGTAAACAAACTCATTCATCGACACAATGCTGCTGGCAATCAATTTCTCCACCACTTGGACTCAGACAATGCCACGCTGCTGTTGGCGTTCAATAAGAAGAGGTCTGGAAAAAGTGTCTGTGCTCCGTGTTATTTTGGTTCTGCTCCAGTGATATTTTTAACAATGTGATGGAGGGTGGGGGCTGTGACCAGATGTCAGTGCTCGTTGTGAACAGGTGGTCCATGGTTCATTATTGGTCTGTTGAAGAATGCATCTGTATTGACGCTTGGCTCGGTGTCCACTGAGATCTGAGATCTGTAGGAGTTTTTTTCAGCTGTTCACAGTGTTAGAAGTAAATATGACGGGTCAAAAAGTACTGAGAATTTTCAATCAAAAAAGAAGCAGATAAAAAAGAAGAAAATACTCTATAAGGCATATAATATATAATATATGCCTTATATATATACATTATTATATATATATAATATATAAACACATTATATACATATATACAGATATACTAGATACTAGTATATATGTATTAAAAAATGTATTCATATAACCATGTCTGTGCATATATTTATACACATATGTGTAGGTATATCTTAATCTATATTGCATATACTTATACATTCATGTACATAAGTAGATAAATACATATAAATACATGTAAATACACAAAGATATGTAAAATGTTTATGTATATACACATGGAAATACATGCAATATACAAGTATGTGCATCAACATATCTCCTTCTTTTCAGGGGTTGCCACATTGAGTCAACAATTTCCATCTCCCCCTGTCCTCTGTATCCTCAACTCTAACTCCAACTCCCTCCATGTCCTCCCTCACTGCATCCATCAATCTCATCTTTGTCTCCTACCTGGTAGCTCCATCTCTGGGATCATTCTTTTACCAATATAACCACTGTCCCTCCTCTGAACATGTCCAAACCATCTCAACCTATATCATATTGATATATCATACCAACATATATACAAAACACCGTATAGGTGTGGATACAGAAACATATATATTCTTTTATACTGCATATAGCCCTATTCATGTATAATAAATATATTTATATATGTGTATGTAAAGGTATATTACATATATGTACATAAAATATATATACATATATTATACACATGTGAAGATACAGAACTATATATCCATATATAGTGCATATACATATATTATTATACATAAGTGTCAATATGTAAAACATATACACAGACACAGATATATATATAGAAATATATCTATATATGTCTATGTAGTTACATACAAATAAATATGTATGTAACAAATAAATATGTATGTAAATATAGCTATAGAAGTATATCATTATATTTTCCGCATATATTTATGTATTTATCAATGTAAAAAAAAAAAAAAATGTCAACTAGAGAGTCTAAACCACCATATAAATCCTCCCAGGGTGCAATTTCGTGATGGAAACTACTTTTAAGGGAGTTTTGACTCAAAAGAAGGATAAAGAAAAGAAGTCTTTTTGTTTTTTTGTCTTGATTTTTTTTTCTCACCACTCACTTTTTCAACTTACACTAAGCCTCAGAGAAAGAAGAAAGTGCTGTTGTCCCTGTGTCTCATTGTTCAGAACAGAAACAAGCTCTTCATTACGTCCTTCCAGACCCAATTTATTGCCTCTAATCCTCCGTCCTAAGATCTTCAATGGTCTCCTGTGAGTTCTGACTAATATCCAACCTTCAAATATTGATTTTTTTTTAAAGAGAATAAACAAGTGGGGGAAAAAAAAAACCCTGGTCATCATTTATCTCTGTCATTACAGGGAGTGTGTGGCTAATGAAAAAGCAGAACTCCTGTAATTAATGAAATTATTATCCGAGCGAAACAGTGGCCCCTCCTCTCTCTGCTCAACTCCTCTCTGTATTATTTATCAGAGAAGACTCCCGCTCTGCTTCCCCAGGCTATTTTTACCCAGCATGCCCGTCACATTAACTGAAAGCCTGTATCCTCCGCCGCTCCCAAAGGCACACCACCCTATCTGGATTATGGGTTACATCCCGCCTTTTCTGCCCTTCGTCCTACGCTTCACCACCCGACGCCGTCCTTGTTATCCCCCGTATCTGCTCCACTCCCCCAAACGTCCCTTCCTGAATCACGGACCTTCCTCCCTCTCTTGTTGTTCAATCATTCATATTAGTGTTTGCAGTCCCCTGTGAGAACCCTCAAACATCTCTGCTCAACCCGGCCGTTGTCTGTCGAGCTGGTGTGACTGCATCACGGACAAACTGGGCCGCGCATCAGTCACCATCTCTGCCACCTTTGGGTTCCCTAGATGCACTACCCCAGCGGTGACACTGAAGATCACCTCCACGTTCTTAAACGTAAAAAGGTTCAACACAACATGACATGACATAACATGACAAGAATAAAAGGGGAACGGAATCATCTGCTTTAACAGAGATTTTATCCTGTGGAAAATATGCAAACTAGAAGACAGATGCGTTCACTGCACCATCTGATAACAGCAGAAAAACAGATGAGATTGTTGGATAATTGGGATATGAGATCATTGGTGACACATTCATTTTGTTCACAAAACTGACATGTAGTATCAGCTCTTCATCCACACTGACACGTAAAATCAGCTTGTTTCAATATATACATATATATATATATATATATATATATATATAGTGTATATATGTACATATATGTGTGTGTGTATATATATATTATGTATAATCATGTATTACATGTATTTGTTTTTGTATATATGCCTTTTTTGGGCAATCCACAGAAATGTGTACATTACATTATACTAGTGTTAATCAAGCAAGGGGTCGGGACCCTACATAAGGTCTGAATGTGTGGAAATTGAAAAATTGACAGAAAGTTATATATGTATATATGTTATATATGTGTGTATACATATGTATATGTATATATATACACACACATATACATATATGCATACATATATAAATATATATATACATATACATATAAATATACTTGTACTTTACATACACTTGTATGTATACACATATTTCAAACAAATGTATACACACACATGATACACACACATCAGTATACCTGTATATATTTCTATACAGTATATACATACATATACACATACTGTATACCTATGTAAATATAGGTATATATATATATATATATACTGTATATATACACAGACATACATATATATATATATATACTTATTTGAAAGAATAAAGTTATAAAAATAGTTATATAAGTAGTTATATAAATAAAATTCTTCTCGCAAATCAGTAAAAGTAAATAAATAAGTAAGTAGGTAAAAGTACTGTTTTGGACTGTTTTTCGTTGCAGCCCAGCACAAAAGGACATATGGACTCACATCTGTCCCTATACCAGGGGTTGGGGATGTTGGGGATGCCTTATAGGTCTAGACCTTAAAAGTTGTGATTGTCATATTGTCATCCATAGGGTCTTAAACTGCCCCTGGTGGACGGAGGTCTTTGTCCTTTCATGTATCCACCCAAGATCTCAGCCTCGGCCTTGTTACCAAAAAACAACACGAGAAGTGAAGTCCTGTTAAGTGAACATGTTCCAAATGTTAACCCTAATCTGTATTGATCCTGGAGTACAATATGTATCCTCAGGAGAAGAGGAGAACCTGCACGTAATCAGGACCCTGACATGAACCTTAATCTATTCTGACTCCAAGCAAATGACACTGACCAAGTCAATAGATTTTGAAGGCCCTCAGAATGACCCCTGCTCTGGCTGCTGCCTAGTTTGCATGTCACCAAACATGTTCACGCTGTTGGTCACGTTCTGGGGCAAAATAGGCCGAACTGGGACTTAGCATTTTATTTTTCTATTTCCTCCTGTTTCATCTACCTGCGACTTTCTCAGTTTTCTCATTTTTATAAGATGTGTTCCTGGATCTGGATGATTGATTGATTATTTTCAGAAGTTACCAAATAAAATGATATGATTCGAAAAAAAAAAACACAAACAACAAAACAACAAAAATAGCCAAACAATTTTAGTCATTCTTACCAGAGCTGAGGAAAGGTTTCACTATCTTACAATTTTTTTATCTCAAAAATGGTGTCGCTGGTGTCGCTCAACTACCGTAATTTCCGGACTATAAGCCGCACCCAATACATTTTTTAAAGATAATACATTTTATACATACATTACCCGCACCCGACTATAAGCCGCATGTGCCGCATTATTTTTGTATTTTCCATCATGACGGTCAGTTTATGCTAATTTTATTCAAAGCGCGTTACCGTACGTTAAACTTTTGCTTCTTCTATGGTGTTTATTGGCGGCTGTGACTTGCGTCTTACTCGACACCACCTGTATCACTCTTACCTTTTCTGCTAGCGCAGATAGAAATACATTGCATACATCGCATACATTAGCCGCATCACTGCATAAGCCACAGGGTTGAAATTGTGTGACAAAAGTTGTGGCTTATAGTCCGGAAATTACGGTACTTGCCATTAATCTGAATTAGTTGCAACTACTCCACCTTTTCTTGGTGATCACTTTGACAACTTTGTTTTCTATTTATTCTACTTTTTCTTCTTCTTCTCTTTTAAAACCAGTTCTTTTTTAGGATTTTTTTTTTTGTGGAAACCTAGGGTTTAGGGTTGCCACAGCAAGTCAACAATGTCTACCTCACCCTGTCCTCTCCATCATCTACTCCAACTACCTCCATGTCCTCCCTCACTGCATCCATCAATCCCCTCTTTGTCTCCTACCTGGTAGCTCCATCTCTAGGATCATTCTTCTACCAATGTATCCACTGTCCCTCCTCTGAACATGTCCAAACCATCTCAATCTGTCTTCTCTAGCTTTTTCTCCAATGCTTCCTGTCAGTATTGTCCCTCCAATCACCTCATTCCTGATCCTGTCCATCCTTGTCTCTCTTCTGATTTTTGCTAGTTTCTCTAAATCTTATGGTTTTTCTTTTGCATGGTGATTAACAAAATAAAATGGAAGTGAAACAATGCAAAAACACCAGCTACACCATATAATAAAGACTGTAAAATATTCCTTTATTCTGCTAAAGCAGCAGTGTTTGGGAGATAGAACCGGTGCTGAGCTTAATTTAAGTAAAGACAAGAGAAACACATCCTGGAAGGTGTGAACTTGGGTTTTAATTACATTACACCCCATTTCACGAAGTGGCAGACACACACACAGCAAGGAAAAAGCTCACGGGGCTAATGTGTTTTTCCCTTTTGCACTTCCTGCATTACATCATCATCCGTTCTCACGATGATCTTTTCTCAACGACCTAATCTTTCCAAACTCCCGTTCAGTACTTCATCTGTTTGCTTCTGTATTGAACCTCATCCTCTGTCCCTGCTCTGTATTCAAAGCCTGTCCTGCAGTGTGTCTCCAACACACGGCTGTACATTTCAGTCCCTAACAAGTTGTGGCATTTAGTCCCTAACTTTCAAACTAACTCCCCGGGCCTCTGACTCAGCAGCTGGGGGAGCACTGATGGTTGGTTCCGACCTTGGTCTGTTGCTGTAGCTCATGCTCAGTTTGCTTCTGTTGCGACTGCATTCTTTGTATTTTTATTTGAATGATTTTCAATCTACAAATTGATTTGAAGGCAATCAGTATGGATTCCAAGGGGCCATGTTGGTGCACCACCACCAGAGGGCTCCAGGATTGATACTGCCTAGTGCCCAGATGTGGATCAAGAAGGAAAGAAGAAGCCATCTAGTGTCAGAACCCAAGGCGACCACCAATCAAAGTTCAATTAAATTTTTTAGTATACAAGCCTTCACAGCAGGCATGGGCAAAGTAGGGCTCAGGGGCCAGATGCGGCCCGTTGAACTCTTAAATGCGGCCCCGCAGACCTTGTCAAAATCAAATATCATTATTATACTTGCATTATACTGCAAAATCTTGGATTATTAATCTTGGATAATTTCCACAGTAGATGACGCCATAAAGAATATTTGTAATGTTGGATTCTGGGTTTTATACATCAGTGGTTCTCAACTTGGACCCACATTTTCCTGAGGTCATTAAGTTGCGACCCACTGTCATAGAGTTCACACCAAGCAATTAAATTTTGTAAAAAAAAAAAAAGGCGTTCTTTTAACGTACTCATTTTATTCAGCAGAGTGTGCCTTTCAAAATAAGAGATTTTCTCAAATAAAACACATGCTCAACAGCAGCTTCACATTATTTAGCTGACTTTTGACCAGCTGTTCACGACCCATTGAGAACAGGTCCATGACCCACTTTTGGGTCGGGACCCACCAGTTGAGAACCGCTGTTATCCATGACTTTTTTATGCTACTTATCTTAATTCAAACGAACAATCCATTTGTCTGCTCTGGACTAGGCCCCCATGTCCAATTTTAAGACCAATTGCGAGTGGGTCAAAAAAGTTTGCCCATGCATTGTTTACAGCATGTGTCAAACCCGAGGCCTGCAGGCCAAAAGTGGCCCACAAAGTCATTTTTCATGGCCTGTGGGAGCTTAAATGTGCTGGTTTTGTTGAAGGTTAGGATCACACGTTAAAATGTTGCCCAGTTGCTGACATGTCTATATATGGATGCAAAAAAGGTTATTCACACTCATATTCACAAGGTCATGTTGACTTGTGCTTTATTTGGTGTGAACAGAACTCAAGGGCTGAAGAAGGCATTTTTTTATGGTTGACATAAGTCATTTTGTAGCGTCTAAAAAATGGGATTCTTAAAAATGAAATATTTTTGAATCACAGGTCTGAGTAATGGGATGTGTTAGACGGAGATGTGATGAGATAGTAGCGAACATCACTGCTAGCACAAATGTAATAACAACAGAGTGAATCCAATCCTGTTAAAATCCTAATCCAGTAATCTAGTAAATGAATGTGCAGTGTGGGGCGGGGGGCACAGACGGACACAGACCAACGGACATTTCATCACCGACACTAAGTGGAATATATATATTTTTCCCGACCAATCCCAGCGTCGAACGCTGGTATAACTCGCTCACTCCGTCCTGACCTTGTCTCCAGAGAGCAGGCAGCAGATGGTGTTGTTCACAGTCCTATTTTGACACATAGCACAAATAGGCTCACCAAAGTAATGCAGTGGGAGAACAAGTACTAACCAGCAAAGTGTGGCAGTACTTGTTCAGTTTCTCCCCTGAGTATCGGAGTCGAGGAACGCGTTGGAGCTGCACTGAACTCAATTTGGAAAATTTTCTGTGTTTCTTTAAATATTTTATTTATTTATTTTTTTTAAATCTTCTAAATATGTAACGCCGTCGCTATTATTACCACCGTTAACTTTACGAGAGAATTCCTGAGAGGACAACATGAACAGGGCGACAGTTTGACTTTGACTTTACAGTTAAGGTTGTCAGTAAAGGTTGAAGTAACGTTGGTCCTACTGTTGCGCTACAGTGAATTACAGTGACTCGGCACAATTTATAGATCACATGGCCTTTTCTGACGCAAATGGGGCTTTAAACCGGTAAGGCTGGGGCGTCAAACATATGGCACGCAGGCCAACACAAGCCCGTTAGGGTGATCGATCCAGGCTGCTTGATGAATCTCCACAATAAAAAAATGAAAACAGGACGAAATTGGTGAACCTAAAATTCATTAAATATGAAAATATCTTTTATATTTGTACTTCGTTGTATGGAAATGTTACACAAGAAAGTACAGTGTTGTTATTGTAATTGTTTGACATGTTTGACATCTGATTATGGTGCAAAAAGGCTTTTGGTGAATAATCTAAATGAATTAGAATGCATTAAAATAATTGATAATCTTTGAATTTTTTAACACGTGGACAAATAACTGCAGATAGACAGTTTGTACACAGATATCAAAGATCAAGAGAACTTATTAGTTGCACCAAAACCTTAATTTTGGTAAGAAAGGTAGGAAGGCAGATAGATAGGTAGGTAGAAAGATAGATAGGCAGGTAGGAAGGTGGGTAGATGGGTAGGGAGACAGATAGACAGACAGACGGGTAGGGAGACAGACAGACCGACGGGTAGGGGGACAGACAGACAGAAAAAAACAGGTACATAGGTGGTAGATGGGTAGGTAGATAGATAGGGAGACAGATAGACAGGTAAGTAGGTAGATAGATAGGTAGGTAGCAAGGTGGGTAGATAAAAGGTTGGTAAAAAGGTAGGTAGACAGAAATGTAGGTAAATACATAGGTAAGTAGGTAGGTAGGGAGGAAGGTAGATAGATGCTGTAGGTAGATAGATAGGTAGATAGGTAAGTAGAAAGCTAGATAGGTAGATAGACAGATAGGTAGGTAGGTAGAAAGGTAGGAACGTAGGCAGGTAGATAGAAAGGTCCTTCGGGAGATTAAGGATTATTAGAATAAAGATCTGTAATACCCAAGGACTGATGGACATAACACAAAGGACCAAAGAACCATGTGATGGACTTCACCCCAGGAACCATCTCACACAGGTGTGTCATTACTTCGGCGGTGACACGACAGCCTGTCAGCCAGCGAACAAATCTTCCTCCGATTGAATCTCGCCTTCGCAGCACAACCTGAAATGATCTTCCTCCTTGATACAGTGGTAATTCTATCAGCCACGGGCCCGGCTGTAATCTCGTTATCGGTTGTTGACAGAGGTGAGGCTGGATAGGGACTCCTCATTGACGGGCAGCTCCACAGGGCAGATTACCTCTGCATTATCCACTCAGAGTGGGATATTATCACCTATCAGAGGCGAGAGATGTCAATTGATCCAATCAGATGGCCCCTCTCGTGATGCAGGCCACTCCCATTCTGACTGGTAATTGCAGGGTAGGGTGGAAGCCTTAATTGGATAGAGTTAAAACAGTCTATTGGTCTATCACTATACTGTATGACCAATAATATCCTAATTATAGTCGTTGTAAATTACAGGTTACTGGTTGCAGCAATATTCATTCATACTAGCATTGTTAACAACAGCATATAATACACCCCTTAATCCCAGCAGGGGGTGCTATAAATGTAATTACAAAGCCCGGCTACCCGGACCTAAACTCGACCAGATATTTTTACAATATTTAACATATTATGCTTTTGAGAAGTCGGTAGAAAAATACTTAGGTCTACAAGTGTGCAGGTTTGAATCCACCAGCTGGCAGGTTGAAGTGCTCCAAGCAAGGCATCATCCCAACCCACACAACTTCTTGTGGGCTCACCATCCATAGGAAACCTCACAATATGGTGCAGGGTGATTTGGGTGGTGCCATTTGGGTGGTGCCAATTACCCCTACAATCTGGCAAGACAAATTGATGACTGAATTTTGAAACTAAAACTTTATCAAAACTAGATGTTATTGGCAACAAGACTAGGCACTGAGCAACCTCTTACTGGCGTCACTGTACATCTCCAACATGGAGACAAATTGTGATTTCTGCACTGACATAAAGCTTGTGACTTGCGTCTTCCTCGACACCACCTGTCTCACTCTTACTCTTTTCTGCTTGAGCGCCCCTGGTGGCCGTTAGAAAAAATGCATACATTAGCCGCTTAAATTGCAGGGTTGAAATTGTGTGACAAAAGTTGCGGCTTATAGTCCGGAAATTACGGTAATTTGGAAACAGCCACGACGGGCCACAAGCTAGTGATATTTAGTGTCGGTCCCAGGCCCGGACCAATGGTGAGGGTTGCGTCAGGAAGGACATCAGGTGTAAAAACTGTGTCGAAACGATGTGGGACAACGAAACGAAAATGTTGACTCACTGTGGCAACCCCTGAAAAAGGGACGAGCCAAAAGGAGAAAATTTCTACAGGGGAAAAAAAAAAATCATTTTGTCATGATCTCTTTCACCACCCTGTTGAGCGATTCACCCGCCTTTTAACAGCAGACAATTTTTCAGTTCGCAATCTGAACAAATGCTTCAAAACAATCAACATGATGTGGCCGAGCTGAACCTAAAGGTCTGCAGATTATTGTGGAAAATCACCTGTGTTACATACGTGCTGCAGTTCTCTCCTAACCACCCACTCAATGACTGAGTGTTTTTTTTTTTTTTTATCCACTGAGTGCAAATGAGTATTTTTTTCTTTTTTTTGGTGGTAATGTCAAACTCGCTACCCACCGCTCGGTGCAGAAAAGGACAGAAATAGAAACAAAGATCAATGTGGCATCAAATTGGCATCAAATCACTTAACGTTAAACAGTAATGAGGTGACCTTTGGTGTGATGCTCATCTCCCGTTCACTGTGCAGGGATGAACCACCTTCGCTAACAGAGGCGAGTAACATAACGTTTCTCAGACAACGTGGAAAAAAAAAAAAAAAAAGATTGCGTTTGAAAAGGACAGAAATAGAAACAAAGATCAATGTGGCATCAAATTGGCATCAAATCACTTAACGTTAAACAGTAATGAGGTGACCTTTGGTGTGATGCTCATCTCCCGTTCACTGTGCAGGGATGAACCACCTTCGCTAACAGAGGCGAGTAACATAACGTTTCTCAGACAACGTGGAAAAAAAAAAAAAAAGATTGCGTTTAAAAACAAACTTTTGTTGTTTTATTGATACAATTCATAGACGGTTTCCGTTCCGAAACATTGGCTTCCGATGATCGCTGACCTCTTTGTACAGCTGCACTGTGGCAGAGCAGATGAATGATGGCCTTTCTACGCCCGCTAGATCTGGCCTTCATATCCTGTGGCTCTTCTAGGAGAAATAGTGCATTACAAACCAGAAACAGATCACACCTGGATGCTAAATATGTGCAGATGGATGCTTCACCCTGTGAGTATGTGTGTGTTTGTTTTCTTCCACCGTGTTAGATGCTGCGTTCAAAGAGGAGGTCTGTAAAAATAACATTCCCTTGTAAAAAAAAAAAAAACCCTTTGGCATTAATTACAAAAGTAATTATATATATATAAAAAAAAACGTTAAATAAATTGGAACAGCACATGTCAATAGAGGCTCTTTTTGTTGGACAGAACACATAAGAGCAGGGACTTGGCAGGTGGTGCATTGTGATGGAACAAAGCCATTGTCAAAGCAGTTGAGATGTGTACAGCAACGTGGGTTTGGATTTCCTGAACAAAGGTGGTTATCTCGGGACATCTCTGGCCTAGCCTGTCACTCCGAGCCTGATCTGGGACCAGGAATAGTTACCCCGAGGGCAACCTGACATGGTAGGTTTCCCGAAGACGTTTCACCTCTCATCCAAAGGGTTCTTCAGTTCTAACTGACAATAGGGGAGATTCTGAAGGAAGGAAAAAACGGAAAGCAAACCCCTTGTCATTGTGATCCACACCACTGCACACAACATAATCTAACCTCTGCATTTACCCCAACACCAAAGTGAACAGTGAGCAGCCTTGAGCGCCAGCAGAGCTGTGAGTGGGGACCATGCCATGCTCAGCGGACTTCAGTGGTAACTTGGCAGTTGGTGGATTAGAACCGGAAACCCTCCACCACTGCCCAAGGAGGTTGTAGCAGATAACAAAAAACTAAGGGTAAGGTGAGCAGATTGCACATTTTGCATACCATGTCCAGTTGCCCTCAGAGCATTTTTGGACGAAATGACCTGGATGACACGGACATCTGGGATAAGCTTTGGTCAACCCATGTCTAAAATGTGTTGTAAGGACAATAGAGGGAACTCTTCAGTAGATCATAACCTGGTCCTGACTAGGTCACGGTCAAGTTTCATCTTGAACCGACTACAAAAACCAGGACTTAAATGCACGTCTTCTTCTTTTTTGTCCTTTTTTTTCCAGGTGTTGCCACAGCAACAATTTCCATCTCACCATGTCCTCTGTATTGTCAACTCTGACTCCAACTGCCTCCATGTCCTCCCTCACTGCATCCATCAATCACCTCTTTGTCTCCTCCCTGGTAGCTCCATTTCTAGGATCGTTCTTCTACCAATGTATCCACTGTCCCTCCTCTGAACATGTCCAAACCATCTCAATCTGTCTTCTCTAGCTTTTTCTCCAAACCTTCCTGTCTCTGTTGTCCTTCTCTCACCTCATCCTTGGTCCGTCTTTAACTCCTCCACCTCACAAAGCTTAAGCTTCTTCTTTTAGTGTATATTTAGGAACTTTTTCGTAATTTTCGTAAGGACCAGGGACTTCATCATGAGGTGGTGGGAGTTGTATGTGGACGAAACTGTGGTGTAAATACACTTTTTACCTTGCACAAGGGGAATTACTGGAACACAGGCTCCAAAGGGGCGGGGGGGACTAAAATGTCCTCTCCACCCCTGAGTCTCTATGACATTGAACAAATATTAATTACTGCTGGATCTACTGGGGGACACAACATTTGTCTGTCGCGTCTCCAAGCATCGGGGCCAACAATTTAAATTAAAAAGAGAGACTGTTAAGACTGTCCAGTTCCAGGAGCCAAGGACTAGAAGAGCATTTTAATTCAGAGGAGATACAGGCCTGTCTCTCTCCCTCTGTCTCCCTCTGTCTCCCTCTCTCTCTCAGTTTGTGTTTGTACAAAATTAGATGCAGCCTTAGCACAGAGTCTATAAAAAAACAGCAGCCCACACACTTTAAATCCTACTGTGACCCTTAAAAGACCTTTCTACTTTACAACTGCAAAAATGAACTCAACATTGTTCGGTCAGAACGAAGAAACGGGTTAATAAAGCAATAAAAATGGACACACGTTTAATCCATTTCCAGGTCCGTTCCTGTTTGTTTCAAAGTGGAAAAAAAGAACTGTAGAACTGTAGAACTGTAGAACTGTAGAACTGTAGAACTGTCCTTGAGCTATAAATAATCACCTCAATAAAACTGATTTGTATTCCAGAGGATGAATGGCCTCCTCTGTATCATCCGTTCCGTGTTTTCTCTATGATGTGGATACACATTGTCAGGTGTTGCCACAGCGAGTCAACAATTTCCATCTCACCCTGTCCTCTGTATCTTCTACTCTGACTCCAACTACCTCCATGTCCTCCCTCACTGCATCCATCAATCTTCTCTTTGTCTTCTACCTGGTAGCACCATCTCTAGGATCATTCTTTTACCAATAATCACTGTCCTTCTTCTGGACATGTCCAAACCATCTCAATCTGTCTCCTCTAGGTTTGTCTCCAAACCTTCCTGTCTGTGTTGTCCCTCTCATCACCTCATTCCTGATCCTGTCCATCCTTGTCTCTCC
>JAFBJS010055180.1:6178-25494 GCA_016785265.1 Paraplagusia blochii | reverse complement strand
CAACTACCTCCACGTCCTTCCTCACTGCATCCATCAATCTCGTCTTCGTCTCCTACCTGGTAGCTCCATCTCTAGGACCATTCTCCTACCACTGTCCCTCCTCTAAACATGTCCAAACCATCTCAATCTGGCTTCTCTCATCTCCAAACCTTCCTGTCTGGGTTGTCCCTCTAATCACCTCATTCCCTGATCCTGTCCATCCTTGTCTCTACTAAAGAGAACCTCAGCATCTTTAACTCCTCCACCTCCAGCTCTACCTCCTGTCTTCTGCATTCTTCTACCAATGTCTCCATTGCCCCTCCTCTGAACATGTCCAAACCATCTCAATCTGTCTCCTCTAGCTTTTTCTCCAAACCTTTCTGTCTGTCTTGTCCCTCATTCCTCATCCTGTCCATCCTTGTCTCTCCTAAAGAGAACCCCAGCATCTTTAACTCTTCCACCTCCAGCTCTATCTCCTGTCTTCTGCATTCTTTTACTAATGTCTCCACTGCCCCTCCTCTGAACATGTCCAAATCATCTCAATCTGTCTTCTCTAGGTTTGTCTCCAAACCGTCCTGTCTGTGTTGTCCCTCTAATCACCTCATTCCTGATCCTGTCCATCCTTGTCTCTCCTAAAGAGAATCTCACCATCTTTCACTCCTCCACCTCCAGCTCTGTCTCCTGTCTTCTGCCTATTCCTAGTGTCTCTAATCCATCCATCATGGCCGGTCTCACCACCGTCCCTCCACCTTAACTGACTCTCTTCTATCACAGATCACTCATGAATCTTTTCTCCATCCTGACTCCACTCTATTCTTCTCCTCTCTTCCACAGTCTCCACTGCTCTGAACAGTTAGTATCTAAACTCCTCCACCTTCTTCTTGGAGCTCCTGGAAGAAGAAACCCTTTGTGGATCATGACCTGGATAAATGAGACTCTTCAAACAATTGGGTAGGAAGTGAGAGGGGGGGAAATGAGAGTAAGACAGGTGAGGGCCCCTTGGTGGTTTCTGAGTGTGCAGGTGTGAACCCACAACTCACGGCGTGGAAGGAGCATCCATCTATCCAAGTCCTGAGTAAGCGAGAACGGAGGGAAGACTTATCATGACATACGGTAATGATATTGTCAAACGCCTCAGAAAGTCTGGAGAATCCATTTATTTATAAGGCCCCGGGGGCAGAAACAGCTGCTGAGTGTGCAGGTCAGAAGTGAAAGTGAAATACTTGTCACTGTGACACAGCACACCCATGCACAAAAAAAAAAAAAAAAAAACCCATGCAAAAAAAAAAAAAAAAAAAAAATATATATATATATGACCTGCTTTTAACCCGTCACCAAAGTGAACAGGGGGTTAGGATTGTGCTGTGGGACTTAAACCTGGAACCTCGGACTTTTCTAACCACCAAGACACCACAGCCCTAGCGTTGAGCTCTATTTTTTTTTTTCCTTCTCCTTCTCTCTCTCTGTACCAGAGTGAATCTCAACGCAGCTTTTCTTTCTGCTACATCTTCATCTCACATTTCAGAGGTTTCAGTGTGGAGCGCTCCACTGACCAGCTCAACAGTTCTGTCAGGTTCACTTTTGGAATACAGAGAGACGTCAAAGGGATTGGACAAGAGAGTAAAGACGGACGGATGGACAGACAGACAGACAGACGGGCAGACAGACAGACAGGCAGATAAATAGACAGAGAGATACATAGACAGACAGACAGGCAGACAGATAAAAGACAGACAGATAGGTAGACAGACAGACAGACGGGCAGACAGACAGACAGACAGACAGGCAGGTAGACAGATTGACAGATGGAAAGATAGACAAACAGACAGATACATAGACAGACAGGCAGTCAGATACATAGAAAGAAAGGCAGACAGATAAATTGACAGACAGATACATAGACAGACAGACAGACAGGCAGACAGACAGACAGACGGACGGACGGAAAAATAAACAGACAGACAGATACATAGAGAGACAGGCAGTCAGATACATAGAAAGAAAGACAGACAGATAAATTGACAGAGATACATAGACAGACAGACAGAAAGATAGACAGACAGGCAGACAGACACACAGACGGACGGAAAAATAAACAGACAGACAGATACATAGAGAGACAGACAGGCAGGAGGATAGATATACAGACATACAGAAAGATAGGCAGACAGACAGACAGAAACATAGACAGACAGACAGGCAGACACATAGACAGACAGGCGGAGAGATACATAGACAAACAGACAGAAACATAGACAGACAGGCAGACACATAGACAGGCAGAGAGATACATGGACAGACAGTTAGACAGATAGAGCTCTGTCAGTCTCTTGGGAATAAAGGTTGTCTTTTTGGACAGCTGCTGAGGACATTGAACAAAGAATATCAGGACAGAAAAGTGTGGAGATCAGGGAAGAGTCATTGCTGTCGCCGTTGTTATTCCCACTGGAAATTTGAGGAGTTCAAAATGTGTAACTTCTAAGCAAGTAAACCATCTGATGCTAAGAGTCTGGTGAGAGTTTGATAAATCACCAGAACAGATGTTTGATGAATTGTCATTTACTGCAGTCTATGCAAGTTGGTTATGAATTGAGTTAAATTTGAAGAATGTATTTGTTGTCGTCAAATGATAAACATCTTTAATTGGGATCTGTCACTTGACTGGGATTCGAAATTCACGATAAATATTTCTCTTCAATCTTTTGGTTGCAAATTATTTTTTTTGCTTCACTGACAACCACAGTAAAACTATGTATTTTAGGGGAAACAACTTTGTGCCAGGAATGATGGATTCTTACAGAGTCTCACCCTGATTGGTTATTAATATTTACAAAGATAAAACACCAGAAAAGTCCAAAGACCTAAAGGATAAATGGGTTTTTCCACCAGGTCAATGGGTCTCGACGTTCTCTTTTTTTCCACCTGACATGACCTTCACAGAGAAAACCTCTGCGTGCCATGAACAGGCTGTAAATTCTCTGACCATATAATGGTTGATAAATTTACCATATGATGTTGTTACCTTTATTATATTTTCACTTGTTTCTTTATGAGCCAGGATGACAAAAGGAAGGACGACATTCAGGGGTGGTCCGCCAACCTCATCAGATTAAACATGTTTAGAGCAAACAAAAGCCCGGCTCTGCTGTGCTGAAGCCTCCCCCCCCCTTTGGACCACTTTGATCTCCTCGCTCTTCCTTTCGAGGCTAAAAATCTCCCCCGTCTTCAGATGTCTGTCCTGAAATCAAAGCGTTGCCAGTTGTCAGAGCTCGTGTCTCGATGCCTCCCTGGCAATTCTCACTTTAATTACATGACATCGCTGTCAGCTGCCAGGAGGTTCAGTCTGCCCTGCAGGCTTTAACACCTGACTCAACTCTGACGGAGTAAAATCAGGCCTTTGTTATTGCAGTGTTTTACAAACCCGTGTTAATAATTTAGTTTTAATCAGACATATTGAACAAATTTATAGTAAATATTTCAGGAACACCTGTTGAACTAATGATTTGTGGGTTCCTTAGTGCAGTGGTTAGCCGACCTGCCTCTAAAACAAAGCGCAGAGAGTCCTGGGTTCAATTCCCAGAGGTATGGAGCCAGATAATAGTCTCAAAAAGAGCATTCTGAGAAGAACACATAAACAACGCTTCACACATCAAAATACGTTTGTGAATTGTTGTACGCGCATGCAAATCGTGCTTTTAATTTGTAAACCTACACGCTGGCTAATTTGTATGTTTGAGACTCGTCGTACGCCGACCAGATTTGTGAGCATAGTTTTGCTACGTCACTCTGTCACCAGCCAATCAGAATTTTCACTCGTTTGCAGCCAATCACACGACAGTGTCCCCACGAAGGTCCGTCTGTGACGTCACTAAACTGCGTCCAAGAACCAAGTTTACGTCCTACAATAATGGCGTCTGGAAGCGTGTAAGCATGTTATCATGTGATAACATGTGATAACATGTAAGCATGTTATCACATGGACGTAAACTTGGTTCTTGGACGAGACAACATGCTGTAGGAATAAGTAGCCTACACTATTTATTTTCTATGCAATCTGCCCAGTTTTGCAAAATGTCAATAAAAAAAAAAAAAAAGTATGAAAAATGTTCATCCCGATGCTAAATTTGGGTTTAAATTGTGTTAAATGCATAAAACGGGTATTCTTCCGTGCTGCCCTTTGTGTGACTCTGTATTGTCCTCAGATTTGCAACAGCAAAATATTAAGAGCTGCTTGGAGCAGAATCCTAATCTGATTTACTGTACAGTCAGATGGAGCGAGAATAAGACCTATGGGAAATCTAATGGTGCTGAAGTCATCAACGGCACCACTTGAACATCATATTAAAGCAGATGCCTCGCTCTGGGATTATGTAACACTTACACAATTCTTCTCCGAAAAGGTTAATACATGAAACACAGATAAATTGTATTTTGCACCACATTGTTTTTAAGTCAAAATATACACAAAATATTGAAAAAGTTTTCTAAGCAAGTGAAAACATAGAAAAGAAAAGTAAAAAAAAAAAAGTCGGTTTGCGGTCAAATCCGAAAAGTCTACAGATCGCACAACAAAACACGGGCAGATGTTGCCAAAGCTCTTTCTTCACCAGATCATCGAAGCCACTGGAAATATCTGACCAAGAAAACAGAGCCACGTCTTAATCTGCTTTCACAGCTAAGCATATTTAGCCAACAGGATTACAAGCATGACCATCACAGCGTGCACATGTCAGCAGAGAATATCAAATCAATGTTCGGTGTTCGCGTAAGCCTCTTACGCAGCCACCAGGGAGAGACGCGTACCGAAGTATTTCGAGTTGCAAAGAGTGTGCGAGATGGATGGACGCACTTCGGCTGATTTAAAAAAAAAAAAAAAGCTCGCCATCAAGGGCGGCTAATTATTCTTTCATTAATTAACTAGGATTTGATAAGGGCTGGAGAACACAGCTGACGAGGAGGAGGAGGAACCTGACGAAGCAGAAGTGGCATAAAATAAACATGGATAATATTGGAATCGATCAGAGCAGAGATAGAGAGATAGAGAGATAGATAGATAGAGAGACAGATCGACAGATAGATAGATAGACAGGTGGGAAGAAAGGGAGACAGGTAGATAACAGGCCAGATTAACAGAATGGGCTAAAGGGGCCGTCAGTCCATGAACTTTTTTGACATATTTTGGACTTTTCTATCAATTTTTCGGAGAAATTCAATTTAGTTCCTAAACGTTTCGACAGACAGACAGACAGACAGATAGACAGATCTTTATCAATCCCTTGGGTGTATCTATCATGAAATTATGGATTATGGAGGATACAATACGTGCATCCTCTTATTTGATAGGCATAAATTGTGAAAAAAACTCTTCTGTTATAAGGATTCGACTTTTTCCGAAAGCGCGGTTTACTGCTGGGATTCCTTATGATGAGTTGCTTCTGTACTGGGCTGGATACCAGAGTGGAGATATGAATCACCAGGTGATTCTCCTCCATCCCACATCTTGCCAAACAGTATTCAGGCCAAAACACGGGGAAGTCCAAAGTAAAGTAATTTCACACAACTCTGTAAATTTAGCTCTGCTGAACCCCCATCAAAACGGGGCTTTCTCAAGTCTGTCCAAAAATGCGTATTTGTATTTTCTTTAAAAAAGAAAAACTGTCTTTCATTTCATAGCAGGACACATAACACAACTTAATTCCTCCAGCAAACGCCAACTGCTTTAAACATCATCCCTAAAAGGTTTCCTTGACGACACAGAATCCAAGGCGTATCCATTTATAGCACACTGTGACGTTGATGCCGCTTTCCTTGGCTTGTGTAACAGGAGAGGAAACCAAAAAGAAAAAGTAAAAATAATAATAATAATAAAAATAAATGTCTTGACGGTGATATTTTCCCCTGTCACAGGCGTTTGCGAGGAAGTGGAAGAGACTAAAATAATAAAATGGATTCAGGGTTTAGTGGATGATTCAGCTGACATAGGACCATAATGAAAGAGCAGCTTTATGTTAAGCTGAGTAAGACATCAAAGAGAAACAGCATCAGTTGGTCTGCGGGGGTCACCATACGGCCCCTGGCTGTAAGAGCCGGGTCATGGTACCTGCCCGCAGGGCGACATGCCGGGTACGAGGACAAGCAAGGGGTTAAATTGTTTTAGTGCAATAGGAAAAACCAATACACTTACCTTCACATCTGACTACCTGTACAGACATTTGTAGGTTCAACGGTTTGAGCTCAATTTCATCAGTGATGTTCACGAAAAGTATGAAAGTGTGCAGTAGGAGGCGCTGCGTATGCAACAGTGCTAAAATGCTAATAAAATGCTAATAATGACAATGTTGCAATAAAGAAAAAAAAACATGTAGCAGTAAATCAGTTTATATTATGCATTAACATTTAGATTTTATACTAAGAATGAACCTTAGGAGGTTTCCAAGACCCACATATCATTGGCATATCATGTGACGTAATTCTGATGGCAATAATAATATTAATAAACACACTGATCCAGTGGCAAACAACATTGCAAAATATCTTTATACGATGGAAAAAAAAAATATATATATATGTCTGCGCAAGATGGCTGAGTCCATGTTTGTGCAGGTAAGGTCATGTTATTATCACAATTTCTGTTTTATCTAATGCAAAAGTCTCTGCAAAAAAATGCATTGTTCTTTTTTGTGCCGATTTTATGCAGAACTAGCTTACCAATGGTGTAGGATTTTCATTTTTTTATTTTTTTTATTTTCAAACGTTAGACCAGTTTTTTGTTTGTTTGACTGTTTGATACGGTCAGGTGTGGGAAATTATCAAATTTTGTATTTTTATTGTAAATATGGGCGACAGAGTTTCACATTTTATTCCGGCTGGTTGAGTGTCTCCAGATTTTCTAGAAAAAAAAGTGTGCCTTTGCTCAAAAAAGGTAAAAAAAAAACAAAAAAACACTGCGCCGAACGAATCGAGTAAATGATTGACGACAACAGTCCATCAACATGGCTGCCTCCATTTTATTTCTTAACGTTGCTGATACACAGGAATTATCCCAAAAGTCTTGTACAGTGGTCAAATGGACGAGTCAAAATAAGTCAAAACCAAAACTTAGGAAGAACTAACAGCCTATCCACTAAAATATTAAGGGGAAATAAAAACTTTACGGCTGTTAATTTCAAAATTAAATGTCTTGGTCGGACAGGTTTTTTCGGAAACACAATTTTTTCAATTTGGCCTCATAAGATAACACAAATATGAGGCTTGAAGACAACAAAGGATAACAATGGGGAGATTCACACACAGCCATACGACATTGTTTATCTACAACAGCAGCTTCCTCTGCTGGAGACAAAAATCAATTTCAATTAAAACCAACACTGGCCAAGATCTTCCTCTTCCTCTTCCTCTTCCTAGTTCTGGGCTGACAAACTACTCTGCAGCAGATAAAGAAGGACAGCTTCACCATAAGCTGCTGACAAGAGCAGAGGCCATGTATTAATTTGACCTGGGAGTTGGGAGCCGAGGAGAACCACACGAGGCAGCGCAGTGCACTTTAAGGCTTCAGTGACCCACTGATGAAGGCTGATCGCTGTGTTATGTTCGACCTTTTCACTTGAATTATTTTAAACAGTGTACTGTTGATGCGGTTTAAGCCCATAAGGAGAATGAACCATGTTGCTAACAAGGAAATCAAAGAGGAAAGGCAACTATTTTCTTCTTCGATCAGGTTCCCTTAAAAAGTGGTACGTAATAAATGTCAGTTTCCAACAACAGCTGGGAGAAAGTGAGAAAAGTAAGGTCAGGTTGTAACCACAGAAACAGTTCATCTTCATCCAGCAGTTCATCTTTATCCAAAATCAATACCACCGTCAAGAAAAAGATTGTTCGTGTGGAGATGCCCTGCTCGGTTGACGTAGTACAGAGGAGAATTTGTCGACACCGAATTCCAGTCGACAGGTCACTTTATCAACGTATTCATTTATTGAACCGTTTTCCACCACTCTACCCGGCAACACAGTGGGCACACCATCGCCATGTTTGCTCGAAAAATCCACTCTGTGTCCGAGTTTATATCAAATTGATAAAATTTCTGACTGTTGACGAATCTTGTTTGCGAAATTGTCGACATTTCAGGACAACTGAACGTGTTTCACGAATATACGGAAACACTTAAGGTCAATGTGGGGATGATCAAACAACACAATACTACACTGACTCAAAACCTACCTTTTTAACGTAGCCTATAGCCTAAAGTAGATCAGGCACGTCCTGATTTGAATAGTCTAAACATATGCTGCCATAGGCCTAGACTGCTGGGGGGCATTTTTCATCCTGCACATCCTGCACTAGTAATATTTTTCGCACCCTGTGTCAATACCCATGAAGGAATTGTAAAGAACCGTGAAGGAGGACGATAGCTTAATTTGGTGAATTTCAACACCATTAACTGAGTGAGTCACTAGAACGGAACCATTCTGATTTCTCATTACCGTCGGACTTACACGTCGCTATGTTTTGTCCCATTAACTCACGGGAACGTAGTGAGTCACTGCACGAGTGCATACAACATGTCACATATGTCATGTGGCATGAATGCCTAATGCTAGCGAACGGTGACAGGATATTATAGGTCCTTAGGGAAGGCAATCATTGACCTCTCATGTTTGCGGTCGGCCCCGTTGTCATGCTCCTCATGTCTAGTGTTCAAGTGCACGGGCTGCAGAAAACCCCCTTAATCTCCTCCCACTCACACGTGACCAGCCGCAGATACACACTTCACACACACATGAACGCCGTGCACACGGGCGGGGATGCACACACAGATAATTCCTTTCATTAATAAACTATGGCAGCATCCAGGGAAGAGACGAAGCATGAAAGACAAAAGCATTATGTAACGCATACATGGAATTCTAAATCGCTGGCCCCGGCTTCACAAGTCATAGTGTCGTCCTGAAATAGCTCAAAACATAATGAGGAATTCTTCACACCGGGTTAACCGTATCCACCGCTACACGCTTATGCTTCTATGGCGGTTGGCATGCTACAGAAGCCGCCACCTCATAGTTGAGTGGACCTTGGAGAATTACAAATACATTTCAGTGTTGTATTTTGGAGTTTAACTGAAGAAATAAAAAAAAACTTATCTATAGATGCTCTTACGTGGTGTAACATTCACCTCGTACACAAGGGGTCCTCGGTTTGCAGCGTACACAAACTGCAGGGTTTCCTGGTTATGTTGCCATTTCCGTAAATGTATTGAGTCATAGTCTAGTGAAGCGGGCAAATACATATGGCACATTTAAGGAGACTGTGTTTGCATGTTCTGTCTTTTCTGGATTGTGATAGCATAGACGGAAGACATACGTAGCTACATGTGTACGACTTAAGGCAAAAATGGAGTATTGTTCCAACATCGACAAACGCCTGTACAAAACTGCTCATTGTGGCTCAGTCAAATAGTGAACAGCAGGCATATAAAAGTATTTTTTTTGAAGAAATGAATCATCACTAGGCTCTTCCAGAGACAGACTTTTTACTAAACTGTTGATCTTTTCATGCAGTAACTTCTTAGAGACAGATTTTTATTGTTTAAGCAGCATTAAAAAAATGTTCTGTCCTTCGCATTGGCACAGAAACAATGTCTTTGTCATTGGTTTAAAACCCCAGGGTTTACTTCTTGGGCAAGTTTGAACCCTGATTAGGGCAGTTGGTTTCCAGTGTGTGGTGCAGTGCATTGTGATTTGGGTGGTGGTCGTAAAGACTGCTGCCACCGCAACTGTAATGGATAAGCGAATGAAAAAGCTTTTCAGATTTGTCAGAATTAATTTTTCATTCATTCATTCATTCATTCATCTGTTTGTCTGTTGCCATGTTAGGGTGGCTTGCACCACCCAAATCACGTTGCACCATATTGTGAGTCTTCATGTGGATGGTCAGCCCACAAGAAGTTGTGTGGGTTGTGAGCATAGGCCCGCCCACTTGTCAGTCTGGACCACCCCATCCAATAAGAGGGCTGATCAAACTTGGCTACAATACGTTGGGGTTGGCCCACCCTAATTTGGTCGGGGCCCACCCATTTTATGGGTTCTGGCTACGCCCCTGGTTGGGAGGGTGCTATGATCAGAGCAGCTCAATGGCAACCGGGCATATGGCATAAATTCTAATACTTCTGCCTTTACCCTAATACTTCTGCTTTTCCGCTGCAATACCTGAATTTCGCCAATAGATGGCATGAAAAAGGCAATGCTAAAAAAAAAAAAAAAAAAAAAAAATCAATCTTCACCATTTTGTGTTCCAAATGCGCCAATAGATGGCATGAAAAAGGCAATGCAAAAAAAAAAAAAAAAAAAAAAAATCAATCTTCACCATTTTGTGTTCCAAATGTTTAAGAAAAACTTGTCAAAACTTGCTGAGCCAATTAGTTGCTATGACATCCCACCAATCATATCTTAACCCTCGCTGATATTGGACCCATGTGACACTGAAGACGACATGAACAACAAATATTGCTTTGTTTTTACCACCTGCTATGATCCATTACACGTGAGAAATCAAAGCAGTATCAAAGGCGGGGGTTGAGCAAGTGGTTCCTCTGCAACCGTTTCGGAAATCCAGGACTTGGGAAAGCTTCTTGTGAGCATATGGAAATAAGCAAGAGTTCCTCACAGAAATGAGGCCAAGGATTATGTTTATGACTCTCATTTTCTGCAGTCTATCCTGCGCAGCTTCACGGTGAAAGAAAATGGTAGTGGTCGTCTCCGGCTCTTTGGTGAGACCTGAGCAGAAAAAGTACGTGCAAATAGAATTCACAGGACGGAGAGCAGGTTCTGTGTGCGAGTGTGTGTTTGGACGAATGAGAGACAGAATGATAGAGAGAGAACTCAGGAGACAGAATGAGCCGGAGACAAAAGAGAAAAAGACGACAGGGAGACCGTGAGAGGTAATGTAAGGGATTAGAAGAGTGGGGAAAAAAAAAAAAAGAGAGAGATCTTGTTTGCCACTGCTGTTGTGTCTCTAATGTGGTGGTGGAGCCACTGCATTGCACCAAAACTAAGGGGAGAGAGGGTGTAAGAGTGAGGGGGTGGGTAGGAAAAGTGTGAGAGAAGATGAAGGGAGAAGAGGAAACTGATAAAGTAAAAAGAGTGGGGTAACAGTCGCAGGAAATGTTAGTTTGGATGAGAGGGGAAACCACAGCAACCAAAACCAAAGGGAGATGAATGGAGACAATGTGATGAAGTGAGTGTCCACGTGTGTGAGAGGCAATAAATACGCCTCTTCTGAACATCCATCTAGTTTCACGTCAAATTTGCTGACAATGGTGACGAGGAAATGGAAGGGTTTCTTCTAACCAGATGTAAGCCAAGACCATTCAGGAAACCCATGACAGAAGCCATACATCTGAAGGCTCCCCAACAAAACTCACGTCAGTGCAGACCATCCATCTTCTTTTACACATGTAATTACAAAGCCAGCCAGCCAAACGCCTATTCACGTACCGGCGGCTTTTGCCATTCATCCATTATGAAGTCAGATGAGGTAAAGTGGCCTGGAGCTGAACGCTCCTCACAAGAGGAGGTGGAGGAGAAGGAGGTTGGAGATTCACTGAGTTCAGTTTCTGCTGACAAACATGGTTCTTATAATGAAAAGGAAAACAAAGTTCACCAAGCGGCGCCATTAACACAGTATGTGTGGTAAAAATTGCAAAACGGAAAAAAATAGGAAAAGTGACTCAGTCGAGATCTAACCTTCTGAATGGGCCGTGGAACTCTTTATCAGCAAGGAAGCCTAACCCCCAATGGATCCTTAAAATTGAGCAGATCTGGGATCAGCTTCCAGTGTGCTCACTATCCACAGGAAAGTATGGTGTGGTGCAGTGTGATTTGGGTGGCAGACGTGGAGACAGCTCCCCCCGTAACCCTAGTAACGAATAAGCAGGTGATAATGGAAGGAAAAGAAAAGGAAAAGTATGGAGCCATAATATTCTCAAAAAACACGGATTCGCGGATTGTGGTACACGCATGCAAATCGTGCTTTTAATTTGTGAAACTACGCGCACGCTAATTTGGATTTTTGAGACTCGTCTTACGCTGACCGGATTTGCAAGTATAATTTTGCTGCGTCACTCCGTCACCAGCCAATAAGAAGTTTCACTCGTTTGCAGCCAATCACACGGCAGTGTCCCCACAAGGGTCAGTATGTGACGTCACTGAACTCCGTCCAAGAACCAAGTTTACGTCCTACAATAATGGCGAGCACTCAAGTGTAAGTATCTTGTGATAACATGCTTACATACTTACACTCCATTTTTGTAGGACGTCAAGTTAATGTTTTGTCCAACTGTGCTCCATCAGGAATATTGGACATATTGGGTTTATTTTCAAATACCATGACAAATACCTCTGCCTGTGAACACACATGTGATTGGTCAATTTTCAGTTGAATTTTCCCGACTCCAGGTTGAGTCCCAGCCTAATAGACCACCTTGGATTGATGTGAAATGTATCCCAAACCTAGCACACCTTTCTATGATTGTGTGATTTTATACCACATTTAGTAATTCATCACATCGTCAGTGTAGAAGCTTGTTAATTGAAGTGAACAGTAAGATTAAAAAAAAAAAAAAAAAGACACCCGGTGGGGATTACAAGTATTACAGTAGTATTGCATCAAGTCCTGCGGAAAACCTTATCGCTAGGAGTGTAGAATGTTTAGCATGCATTCAGTGGGGTGGTTAGTGTGTGTGACGAGTCTGATTGGTTAAACGGCTATGAGACAGAGACATTCCTGTAGACTAATGCTGAAATAGAGTAGTATCTTCTTGCATGTGTATTTATAGTCAATTAAAAATCATATCATAATAAATATTTACTTGAAGAGATATCGGAAACAAAGACAGTATTCCCAGTAAGAGTAAACCTATGGAATCATATTTCACACTAATACCTTCTGATGGTTCCCTGCAACTATAATAACACATGATTAAAAATTGATCAAATCTCAAGTTAGTTTGGATTTGATGTTTAAAACATTTCACAAACTGAGTTTTTTTTCAGTTTATTGTATTTCATTTTATACTCCCTACATCCCTTTGGGTGGCGCCACTGCTGATTATCTACCTCCACATCAGAAATCTTCTTTCTCCTCCACCTGGTAGCTCCATGTCCGGGTTAAACCTCAAGACCATGTCCATTCCAGTTCCTCCTTCTGACACTAGATTGATTTTTTTTCCAGAAGTACAGCAAACTGTGTGAAAAGATCTTGGCAATTTTTAAGATTTACTACAATATTCCTTATTTTTGAATGGGAAGTTGCACTGATATAGAATTTTGATTCCTTCATTTGAAATTAGGGTATGAATATTTTATAGGTAGGAAAATATTTCACAACAACAGCCACAACTTTATGACCAGTTCGTGAAAATAGTACCAGACATTTAACTGGTCCGTGGTGCAAAAAATGTTAGGGAACACTGGTCTAAATGATAATAAAGCTTCAGTCACTAGGTGGCAGCAAGTCACACAGCGCTTTAATGGGTTTTCAATAGTATTTCAATTCACGGGCATGGGCCAGACAGGACTGTGGGGGAACGAGAGGCAAATGAGCTTGACAGAAAATAATTGAAAACCACTGGTCTACGGCCAGCGTTGGAGGAACACCACCTCATCGTCATCCTCACAGTGACAGAGTTTGCATGAGAACAGGGAGAATGTGTGAACCCCCAGGCACAACAAGCTGACAGAATCTTTAGACTATGATAAGAAATGGACTGTGGAACAACTTGAGTGAGGTTGTCATTCCCCACCTGCGGCACTGCAGCACTTTCACCACTCCATCCCCAAAGAAAGAGATGAGACAGAGAACCCGGATTTCTAATTCAGAGCATGTGGTTGAAGTCTGTTTTTTCTGACCAGCCTTGGCTCCAAAGACCCTTCTCACCACAGAGACAGAGACTGAGGAGGGACAGGGTGCAGTGGTCTCCAGGGAGGGGCGGACCTGCTATTATTCCTGAGCACTGGCTCAGCCCCATGGGGATCCATGACCTGCATCAGTGCTCCCTGCCTCCCACACCTCACTGGCCCACAGCTTGTAACAAATAACACGGAGCCACTTGTACCCTTTACCTTTTTACGCCATGTGGCAGAGATACATGGTCGCAAACCGTGCCCAATAAATCTTCATAGTGACCTATTAAAAGGCATAAAGTCCAAATGCTGCTCTTTTTGGTCCAAGTCCAAACATGCAGTGTAGTCTAGCAAATCTTTAGAGGTGGTTTTGATGCCCAGCAACCCCCGTGCCCAACAGGCTCTAAATGAGAACAGGTCCTGAGAGACCAGGCTGCCCAAAGAACCTACTAATGGCTTTGAGCTGAGAGAAAGAATCAGAAACAGAGAGAGAGCAGTTGGTTCTGGGCTGGTTCTGCTATGTATATTACCCATCGGGTTTCTGTCGCTACTTCAGAATCGCCTTCAAATTCTGCTTCAGAATTGGGGCAGAGGCACAATAATAGTCGGCCTGTTACTGTAGCATAAATAATAAAACTTCTTAAAATGATTGGATCGGCTGGGCAACTCCCAGTTTACCACTAAACCACACAAACGGCTTAGGTTCTAAACATAAAGGAAAGCTCTGCTGATGTTGGCTTCACTTTGGTTACCGTCGTGGTCCATTGTGCGAGAACCTTGACCATGGACAGTTACCGTATTTTCACGACCAAAAGGCGCACCGTACTAAAAGGCGCAGTGTTAGTTTTGTGTGCCATTAATATATTTGACACACACATAAGGCACACCTGATCATAGGGAGCGAGTTTTATATACAATCCACGCCCACACTTCCCCCTTTAAAGTTCTCATGGTGTCCTCTACTACGTCCGCCTTACAACAACGCAAGCAAGTGTGCTATTTAACAAAAGAGCGGGAGAATAACAACACCCACACTTCCCCCTTTAACGTTCTCACGGTGTCCTCTACTACGTCCACCTACAACAACACACACACAAGCATACAAGTGTGCTATTTGAAAAAAGAGCGGGAGAATAACAACACCCACACTTCCCCCTTTAACGTTCTCATGGTGTCCTCTACTACGTCCGCATACAACAGCGACAGACACAGGGCGCACTGCACTATAGGGCGCGCCGCACATTTTGAAGAAAATCTAGGACTTTTATGTGCCCCTTATATAGTAGTTAAAATACGGTATGAAAGAATCATCATCTAACGGCAGCACCACACCATCTCCAAAATGAAGCCAACTTCAACATAGAGGTTTGTGGCGTTGTCCATATAACAGGGCTTCAAGTTATTACTTTATTTGTACCTCACCCGTGTTTGTAGGTCTACACTCAAAGAGAAATACTCGTGTGTTAGTGCGCATGTGCGTTCCCATAAATATGAATCTCTTGTTATCTCATAAGACAGGTGACAGAACTGACAGGCGTGAACAGCAGAGGTGACGGAGAAGGAGGATGGAGGAGCTGGAGGGGGAGGCAGGTCAGGGTGAAATGACCTGCCGATGCTCCCGCTGAGCAACAGCCAATCAGAGCAGTCATCAAGGGAAACACCTCAGGGCTGTTCGCCACTGCATTATTGTCCAAAACATTCACGTTAGCGTGAACGATGAAGCGTGAAGCCTCATCCTGCCTGTTGGTGGACTAAAACATCCATGCTAACGACCAGCAAGTACCTGTGAAGGATGCTAGAAAGCCTATTGAAACTCTTTTACCTTGACCATGACCCGGATGGCTGCGAATCTTCATCGATCCAGGATCCAACCACTGGTCGTTCCTGCTTGTAAGACTAGTCAGCTAACCACTTTGGTACGCAACTTAACGGTTCTTTGCAAATTACCGAAGAATGTTTCCGATGGAGAACTTTCTACAAGTGTCTCCAAAATCCCACCATTATGTATATTTTCTTATCCTAATGGGTACAAAGTGAAAAGAAAACCACCCGGTGAGCTGAGGACTGACCTTGCTCTTTGAGATAAAATATTATTATGGTCCAAGGTCATTTTCATCAAGGCAGGCACTTCATAAAGGGTATCTCAGGCTATTTCTTTGCTGCTGAATCAGTGTGGAATATCAATTTTGGTGACAGTGCGAGGCGACAGACGTGACCAAAATCCCCATTGAAAAGGCTGTGGAGCAGCATCTGCTACAGCCTGAGCCTCGATGTCTCATCTGCGGACGGGCCACCGAGGTGTAACAGCCTGGAGACGCGTGATTGAGAAAAATCCTTGGCTTCTCTTCCCTGGTGTGTGTCTGTGTTTTGTTTTTCTTTTTTACTTCTATCTTCTGTCTTCGTGTCATGCTCCTGTCACCGAGGTCGGCCCCATGGCTTGCTTGCATGCGAGGAAGATTTTGTTGCTATCCGTCCATTGGTCTCAAACCCACACTAACACACCTCCCCCTGTCTGCAGACAGTTACATAATGGCACGAGGATTTCTAGGCTAAGGCAGATTTGCTCTCCCCCCCTCTCTGTTGTGCTCCTGTCTTCTCCACCCGCTCTCCCTTTCGCCTCTCATCATCTTCACCCTTCCTCATCCCTGGCGGCCCACACAGTTTCACATCACTTGCTTAACGCACACCTTTCATTAAACATTGCACTGACTAATTTCATTATTATCAGGTTTTTTTTTTCTGCAACATAATCTGCTAAAAAATTTAATCCACGGTGGAGGCAGAGGCAAAGACATGGAACAAAACTGCCCCCTTCCGTTCGAGCAGAATACTGCACATCCGCATCACTGCAGAGCAATTAATTCCTGACACTCGTTCTCATTCATCTCTACCTTTTCTAACACATACATCGAGTACGTCAGGCAAAGACACCACGCACACCAACTTGGTGAATATGTCCAACATAAGAGCAAGAAACAATTATATCACTTGGACAACGAAGCAAACATTACATCCTTTCTGCATCGTTAAAACGTTACATAGGCTGCCCTCTGCTGTCTGGCAGACGTCACAACAACTCTCTCTCTTTCCTGAGCATCATTTCATTAAATTTAGACGGCCCTTTGGAAAATTGGATATGGACATGACTTACATAGATAATAGCCTAGCAGTTGTATCGATTCAACCTGTATTGATGATGAGCACTGTGCGAGAGAAGGGGAAAAAAACAGGGTGAGCGATGGCGGAGAAGCGATGGCATTTAATGGTCATAGCTGGATTACAAATCAATGGCTTTTCCAAAGTGGAAAAAAAAATCGTCCATTTAATGGAATTACTGCAGAGCACAGCAACATGGGCTTTATGACAGAGAAAGGTAAATGGACGCTTGAAATGATCTCTGGTTGGACCACAGTGAATGGAAAGGATATCATGAGAGGGCAAGTGCTGCAAAACAGACTAGAGCAGGTTTTTCAAAATAATGTAAGTAAGTGGCGCGGCTAAATTTGTTAATATAATTTTATAATTAATACTGTAAAGGTTGGGTAAGACTGAATCATCCAACATTGTAAGTGTTAGGTTTTTAAATGCCGTCCCATTTGCGTCATCATTTTTTCCAAGTTTAATATTCTGCAACTTTTAACTAGATTAAAACACAACTCTACTCCTGGCGTTTTCTAATGTCCAGACACATGAGTACAACCTAATGTGTTCATATCTGGGGTGCAGATGCTGGACTATGTTATTAGATCGCCTCCCACTGCAGAGGAAGAGTGGGTTATTGTCATCACCCTTTGTCTGTGTCTGAGGTTTGAGGTTTGAGGTCCACTCTTTCTGATTGTCTCATTTTAATTCAGATACATCATAAAGATCTGGATCACAGCCATGGAACACACCATTCCAACACAAACACAAATGCAGTGGCATTCCGATCACCTAATAATGATCCGCTGCTCATCTGGCAGCGTCGTCTCATGTTCAACTAAAGACGATCCAGCCCAGAAGCAAAGAGAAGAAACTCCAACCTGCACCTTCAACCATTAAAACCTCAGAAAATAACAGGACGCCATGTAATGGAAGGAGGTTGCTACTCCGGCAAGACCGTAATTGCTTTAATCTGGTTTGTTACAGTTCCTGGTACATTTTGTTTGTGATGCAGTATTTCATTAACAAAACACTCCATGTTGTGTGAAAAGGCCAGCCAGATGTAGCAAACAAGTCCGTGGGTGGGCACTCCATTTTAAGAGGATTAAAGAGCCTCTTATATGAATTTCAAGGGCAAAGGGTGATGTTTGAAGGACTTTGATTATGACGTCCAAAAAAAAAAAACTTTCTAATATAAACATACCATGGTTCTTGAATGTTGGAGCAAATAATATTATTAAGTAGAAGTCCGCTGTGACAATAGTCCCCAACCTTTTTTGTACCAAGAACAGTTCAGCCAACAGGTTTATTTTGATGCAGTACTTATAATGGCCACATGACCTCAGCGAAGTCTGCAATTAGGGGTCTGTGCACATTAAATGCATGCAATACATCAGTGTTTCCCAACCTTTTTTGCACCACGGACCGGTTAAATGACCGGTCTCGTACTACTTTCACGGACCTGTCATTAAGTTGTGGCAGATAAATATCCCTAAATAAAATAAAATTTCCGGTGTTCTGAAATATTTTCCTTCCTATAAAATCTTCCTACCCGCATTAACTGTGCATGGGTACAACAAGAATTTCTCAAGTGCACACAGTCTATAATTTCCTGCTACCAGACCGGTATAAAAAGTTAGAATCTTGTATCAATGACTTTGAGTTTATTGTTGTTGTCTTCACTGAGAAAATATTTCCTAATCAAATATAGTTGCATTATTGATGATGGATGTTAGTTTATCAAAAAAATATTTGCTGTACAATAGTAACAATAGAGCTGACACTTAAGCGTAAGAATAAAGAAACACAAACATCAAATCACAGACGATTATTTCAAGAACTTTTCCCTCTGCAGGTTAAACTTGGAAAATGTTCCCATGACTTAACACTTCATCTCTGAGAGTTTTAGTTCAGAGGTTCGGCTGCAGTGTTTTTGAAACCTGTAAGTGGCCATTTGCACAGTTTGATAACAATATCTTTAAGGTATTTTTTTAGGGTGTCAGCTAAGATGAAGGGAAAGGTTTACAGGACATTTGTGAGACCAGCCATGATGTATGGACTAGAGGACTAGGAATAGGTAGAAGACAGGAGACAGAGCTGCAGGTGGCAGAGTTAAAGATGCTGAGATTCTCTTTGGGCGTGACAAGGATGGACAGAATCAGGAACGAGGTGATCAGGGGGACAACACAGACAGGAAGGTTTGGAGAAAAAGGTAGAGAAGCCAGACTGAGATGGTTTGGACATGTTCAGAGGAGGGACAGTGATTATATTTGGAGAAGAATGCTAGACAGGGAGCTACAA
>JAFBJS010055178.1:70195-140040 GCA_016785265.1 Paraplagusia blochii | reverse complement strand
GTCTTCTCTAGCTTTTTCTCCAAACCTTCCTGTCTGTGTTGTCCCTCCAATCACCTCATTCCTGATCCTGTCCATCCTGTCTCTCCTAAAGAGAATAAAGTTCCTTTACTTAAAACTCCACCACAAAACAATTAACTGTTTCTGAGACGGAAGAGTTGAGTCAGTGGTATACAGACCAGGAATGGGAAAACTATGGTTCGTGGACCAGATGTGGCTTTTTCAATACGGCCCCCGTCAAACTTACCTTAGTTATGTTATTAATTTATATTGTTATATTGTCTGTGTTTCTCCATGAAATGATTGCCTTGAGCATGACTTTCCCACCCCATTATTTCAATTCACACGACTGCTCCATCGATCAGCTCATATCCGGGCGTCCCTGGTCAGATTTTATGACCCGATGTGTCCTGTGAGTTAGTAAGTTTCCCCAAACCTAATATGGACTCTTAAATCATCAGAGTTGGACTTGTAAATGACAGTAAACGGCCGGGACAGAACTTTCAACAACATGAGGAAACACCCCCTACCCAGTGCTGCTGCCTTTTCCTTTTTTTTTTCTTTTTTGCTCACTTTTCAGGTTACTTGTTTTGTAACAGAAAAATTTGGGCCTGCAGCTTTGCTAACTGCCCCAGTTTGCCTTCAGTAACTGCCCTAACCCTGAGGGCTGGTAAAAAAATGATGCAGTCAATATAGGGCCCTGTGTACGAGGAGCTGGAACCTGGAGGGTTACAGATACTACTCTGCGTATGCATTTACCCTCGAGCCGCTTTGTGCCGTAGTTGAAAAAAAAAAAAAGTGAATTTCTTCATCCCTAATGTCACTTCTCTGTGATAGATACAACAGGAATCAGCTTGTCTGAGCGCCGCTGCCAAACGGCGACCGAAACTTACAGCAAAAGGCGAAACCTGGCAATCCTGTAGACGAGGGAAAGGGAGGGTGTTGTCGCGACTGCTGATGATAATGGCAGCAGGGGTTCAAACTGACTCTGCAGAGCTGGTCTGCACAGTCACAGGCCACAGGTTCATACACGCACCGACGCAGCTCCAGTGGAGGGAAAACCGTTACGACTCACAAAGATCTGATCCTACGTCACTGGATCTTTCTGCAAACTCAGCGGCTGCGTTATGGTTGCTGACTAACATGTAGAAACATCTAGACCAGGGGTCTCAAACTCCCGGCCCGTGGGCCATTTGCCGCCTGTGGAACAATGTTTTTCGGCCCCAACCTTGATGTGAAAGTTGAATTTATAATAATATTTTATAGATTTGTTCTCCACATTTTATGGTAAATCCATATAGTTCTCAAAACCCTGATCCACTTCTGGTTCAATGTATGTATTACACAGAATCTATGGGAAACTGTTTTTTTTTTAATACATTTTTTTCTTTTATATTGAACACTGAAAGCTGACGCAGCCCTTTTGACTCACAGGCCACAATAAGTCCCAATATTGGACACAGGGGCCAGAGTTGAAGCCAAATTTTTTGGGATATTCGTGAGAACTAGGATTAATGATATGTAAAAATCATGCATAAAGGCTTTTAACCCACTCTAAGCTTTCAGGTTTGGCGGGCCAGCTTACTAAAATTGCCGTATCCAGCTGCAGGGACTTGGGACTTGGACAGGGAGTTGGTTCCTGATTAAAATGTCACTCAATAATTTCAGGAGAGCTCCTGCTTTGGAGCCGACAATAAGAACTTTTTTTTTCGCCTTGTGTCTTTTGTATCTGTGCTTTTATGAAACCTCAGTTTGAAGTTGAATGTTTGGGTCATTTTCTACCGAGGTCCCGGCCCAGAGAGAAGCAAAAAAAATCAAATAAACAAATATTATATTAATAATATGTGCTGTTTTCTGTCATAGTAATACAGAAACAGATTAAAAGACCCTAAAAAACAGTCGAGTTGATCTTTTTTTCCCTTTTTTTAATATGGACCACTTTGAGACATTGCTGATATGTTATGATTATATTTTAGATTATATTTTTGACGTCCGTTGCTTCTCCTTACCAGGTGGAGGGAATTCAATGTAAGTTGATACTGAGGTGTAGCTAATCTGCTGACCAGATGCTGAAAGATTCCCATCATTGGTCTTTCAGCACTAAAAAAAACGCTGGCTTGCGCTCCCTAGTGGCTGGTTTCACCCTAGCGTCGACCCTGGGTGTTTCACCAGAATTGGTGAAACACTTGGTTTGTGGTTAGAGACTGATTATCAACAAAAATGTAATGATGAAGGAAAATTTAGACTCCAGGATTTTTAAGTCATGAACCAAAAAGTCTAGTCAATCCTAAAAGATTTGTTACAAAAGTTTACGGAGTAAAGGAAAGAGTTACCTGGCGAGTTGAGTGACGAAAGGTGTCATTTCTTTGGGCTCGTAGGCTCTGGCGAAAGACCAGCACACGTAACAGGCGGCGTCACGCACGTTGGAGCCCACGCTGCACGCTCCTCGCTTCTCCTCGTAGGTCAGAGACTTGATGATGAGAGGCACAACTGGAGAGTAGAGGATTTGGCTTAAATCAAAAATAAATACATATATATATACATATATATGAAAATGATTTTATTGTTTGAGATTCATTATAAATAAATATAATTTATTAACAAACATACATGTAGTATGTACATATATACCCTTGTATATATAAAATCAGATAGTTAATTTATGATGATAATCTTAAATAATGTGATTTTAATTTGACCAAAAATATTATAAAATCAAATATATTTAATTACATTTTTAATTATTGTCATGTTTCTGCTTACGTTCTCCATCCTTTATTTGTCAGCTAAGGTAAAACAAAATAAAATACTAATGGAAGCATTTATTATTTCTTTGAAACTTTGAGAACACCGATAAATGTTCCTTACAATATTTTTTTTATGCACTGCATGACTTTTAAACTTTCTTCAAAGCACATTTCGAAACAAACAGAACAGATTTGTATAACTTGGTAAAGTATTATTTGTATAAAATGTCACACATTTGTTCTCTAACAGCTGAAGCCTGGTTCCCAGGGCCGAGGGTCGAGGTTGACAGTTACACTTCTATCTGCTGCACAGAAAACCAAACGCTGATCCTGTCAGTTTAGCGACAAGTGGACAAACATGTGGGTTGAGGGAACTGAAAAATGACTGGTCATCTCCAGTGGAGGGAAAAAAAACCCACCGGACCACGTCATGTAAATCATCCCTCGAGGCCTGACTAATATGAAGTGCATCAGTGTTGCCTCAGGGCCCTGCTGTTTCGGCTGAAGCTCCACCCACTGAGACAACACCTCAGAGAAAGGGACTCACCACACAAGTCCCATCACTAAATGCAGAACACACATGCAGTGTTGCACACACATTCACGAAAACACGAACCGGAGCGAGCGTGCCCATGAGATACTGACGCTGTCCGTGGACTGTGGAGACGACGTCTGCGGACCAGGACATCCAGAGAGGACGACGTCCGGCTACACCTGAAGGTAACGAGGATTTCAATTATTTCACGTTTTCTTTTTAGAATTTTGTGTTTTCCGCACTTGCTTTTTGCCAGAAAGATAATTTTTATATAGATCTGAAATAAATAGAAGTTTATAGATTGTCGCGCACCTGTTATTGCAAGGATTTTTTGAGGCCTACGCTGGAACTGCTACTTAAACTACTTAAATGAAAATTTCAAAAATATTTTCTTGAAAATTATTAGATATTATGGGGCTTAAAAAATTACTTTTTATATATTCATATCAAAATATAATTTTCTATTTGAGTGATTGTCAAAAACAAATTAGAAAACAAGAACGGGACCATATAATATCACGACAGATTTTGCTTCTCGAGAAGGGAGTGGCTTTGCGTGCTACTACAGTTGGACAGAAACTTGAGTGACAACTTGTTGCGACAGCGCATGACAAGCAGGTTCCGTCGAGCGACACCCAGATACAATCAACTCACAGCTTTAGGTAATGTTTCACAGCGAGCCTTAAATTTTGAAGTGATCCTGCATCTGCCGCTTCATTGCACTGACATCCAAAATATACTCCAAAAAAAGTCAGTTTTCCAGAGACTTGAACCTGCAGAACAGGTGAGCTCATGACTGCATCCCGCAGGTGTAGTCATGGGAAGCAGGTGGCTGGTAGTTCCCACGCCGGCAGCAGATTTCAGTAAGGATGAGAAATACTTCATGTCTCTGCATGCCCCCCAGGTCTGTGTTAGTAGGTGTCTCGTCTGCCTCGCCAACAAAAACCCTTAATTCCCTAATGGCCATAATTCCACCAACTGTTCGTTGCAAACGAGTGGTGAAATATCCAAACAATGGCCATTTGACGCGGATGCTACCGCTGCCACAATAAAGGAAATGTGCAAATGTGAATGCAAAGATGCAGGTCTGATTTTGCATATAGTTTTCATAACGGACTTTTTTTTCTGTGCTTGTTGCCTAAACCAGCGCAAGGTAACAGCTGCAGGAATACGTTAGCCCCAGGGCTCAGTGTTTTGTGCCGATACTGATTTTTCTGACCAAGCAACTTACGAATCCATTCAAGGAACTCTCTCCACCTCAACCAGTCCAACTGCTCCACCAGCTTCATTACTCAGTGACACTCTGGAACAAAAGCTGCAATGATTCACCCTGTCCTTTTAAAAGCTTTTTTAACACCACGTTCACCCAAAGAATTTCACCATTTACAAACTGAGTGATTTTAACCATTTACAAGCTTTAAACACTGGTGTTTTTTTTTTCTTTTTCAGACAAAAAAAAAAAAAAGATGGAGACAGTTCAGGATCGAAAGCCAAAAAGGCCTCACTACATTCCGAGACCACCAGGAAAGCCCTTCAAGTACCAGTGTTTCCAGTGTCCCTTCACCTGCAACGAAAAATCCCACCTTTTCAATCACATGAAATACAACTTATGCAAAAACTCCATCTCCCTGATGTCCCAGAAATCGGGACAGACCGCCCGACAGGTCAAGACTGTGACCAAGACTGTCCCAGTCATCTCCAAGGAATGTCCAAGCTCAGAGGACGCAGCTCAGAAAAGTCAGGAGAAAAACAAAGCCGAGGAGAGCAAAGCCGAGAGCGGCGAAGAAAGAGCAGAATCAGATGTCAGGTGTGAGAGTCCTGTGAGGAAGGACAGCCAGAGTCTAGCAAAGACAAACGTGGCTCCGGAGAAGGAAAATAAGGAGACAAATGAAGCCAAGTCCCTGCCGCGCCCATCTGCCTTCTCCCCGGTCACACCCAACCGTGACACTTCAGAGGCCTTTAAGACATCTGTTCAGCACTCTGACGAGTCACAAACCGCTGCTAAAACGTTTAATCCAGGCTTTCATTGGGGCCCAGTTTCATCATCCATCCCCTTGAAACCATTTTCTCCTCCTATTGTTCCTGAATATCCAACCTACGTCCTGCCCAATCATCCTCTGTATTCGTCCTATAATCTCTCGGGAAATCACCGTCCAAATGAGACAAACCCTTCTCCTTTCCAGGAAGAGTTCGATTCCCGGAGGCCTGTGGTGCCGCAACCGATAGCACCACCTCACAGTTCTCTTTTTCCAACCTATGCATATTGCCATCCTCCATACTCTCCTACGCCTTTGCACTACGCCCTCTACCGACCACATGAACTCTCAATGCCAATCACGGGACCTAGATATATTCCTTTGAACTTGTACGACCACACCATCAGATCTAAGGACTTTGATTTGTACATGCATTCGCGGCAGAGTCGCAACGACCTCGACGCATCCGTGCAGGAGCAGAGTGGACAAAGACAGAGTGGAGAGCAGTCGACCAGGCAGAGCCCCAAAGAGGGATGTTCAGCTTTGGGATCCCCTGATAGACCGAGCCACGCACACAGTGTCCAGAGAGACGCGGACGCCGAGCAAAACAGTGGCAGGAGTGGAACAGAGACAACGGGTCAAACGGGAAAAACGGACACAGCCCAACAGGACAGCAAAACTGACTTGCGGGATATCGAGCATGCCGAGAGTTTGCTGCATTTGAGAAATCTGCACGTGGACAGAAGGTGGGACACAGACTACGAAGTAACACATCTCCTCGGTTACAAGGCGCCTCTTGCTAATGTTGTCTTTGTTCTGTCATTAGCAGGTCAGCAGAGGGCAGCGGCTACGCCACCTTGTCCGTCTCTGAGCGATGTCAAGAATCTGCGTCAGATCAACAGCAGGACTACAGAGCAGACCTGGCTCCTCTCAACCTCTCCACGAGAAAACAGGACAAAGAAAAAAGTCCATTCGACCACAGACTGTTGTGTTCGGACACAGAGAAATTACAGCGGGAACCGGAGTTGCCCCTGAACCTCAGCACCAGAACTTCCACCAGCAGCCCTGACGATCAACAGAACCCAGATGACCAGTCAGATGAAGAACCATGTGACCAGAGGCAGACTGCCGCCCTGGCCCTCTGTCAACTGGCCAGCGCCAGCTCCGCCGTCTCTATGTGTGGATTTGGCTCTGCCCAGAGAGTAAATGGTTCCACAGACAACAGAACACCGAGCTCCGACGATGGGAGCAAGCACAGACCAACTGTCATGAAGAGAGCAAACAGGGGCGAGGTCGATGAAAACCACCGCCATAAACCAAACAAGAGAGCGAAAGTTCCAGGACGAGTTCTGAGGAGAAGGTCTCGCTGATGCTGCTGCAGCAGCAGCAACATGGCATCTACAAAGCTTCAATACTGATCAAATATAAAATATCCATAAGCACTGAGAAAAAAAAAAAAATGGCAGTTCCTGTACGCACGGACGCAAAAGTCAAGTTCTGATTTGGAACAAAAAAAACGCTGTCACAGGTTCATGACACACTTTTGTATGGGTTTGTTTTTATTTAAATGTATTTGTATAGAGCTTGTAATGTAAAATATGGCAATGCACTGAAAATGAAAACCATGGACATTGAATAAAGACTTTCAAAATACAAGAGCTTTGGAATATAAAGTGGAAAACTAGGATGTTTACAAACATACCATTACCATCACTCTCCTGCAGGTGGAGCTTTAGATTTGAACCGGCTGATCTAACAGTTCAGAACTGATGCAATTTTGCGTCACAAGAATAATGGAATTTAAACAAAGCCATTTGTTAACATTAGTGGTGTTTACTACTGTTTTTGGCCAGCTAAACATAACACCGAGTTGTATTGCTATTGAAAATGGCATTATAAAAACAATAAATCATCATAAATAACAAAGGAAATCTTCACAAATAAAAATTTCTCAAAAATAATTAAAAATGCATTCATTTGTTTTAAAATACTTACGTACATTTTGGTGGTTAAAGTTGTGAAAATGTTTAATTTTTTCTTATACAAACTAATGATCACAGTGATATACAGTAATGTCCAGGAGAAATCTTCAAAAATAAAAGTTTCTCAAAAATGACATTAATTTCTCCTAAAATTATTACACTGGTTTCACACTTTACTAACGCAATTTTAGCTCAGCGTAAGTCTTATTTACATACTTCACACTATTACTTACACCTACTAGGTAAATTACCTCTCAAAGTATTATTATAAATAATTATATATACAGTAAATCATATGTATCATTTTCACACAAGAAGCTCCTTAATCACTGTGATACAATAGTTGAAATTATTGAAATTTTTTTTAAAATAAATTAAATACTTTTTTAATTACACAGAGGTCTATTTCGTAGTTTATTTTTTTGAAAACATGAGAAAATAAAGTAAACACATACCATCATTCAGTCTGGAGGGCAGCAGCAGACCTCTTCTCCCAAGTTCTGCCAAGGCCAGGCAGCCTCCATGCCAAGCGTTGTCTGTTTCCTTAAAGCTTGACACCAGACACAAACAACAGCAGTGAAAACAGAGTTAAAAAAAACTCATGAATATTAAGATTCTAGAGCCTCAGGTTGTCTGGAAAAAAAAAAACCAAAAACCTAGTTTGTTCAGTTTGTCATTGATGCTGCAAAACACACCTCAGGGATCATCTTACCTGAAGCAGTCTAGCATTGAGCCAACAACCTCATCTGCCAGCTCCTTGGGGAGCCTCCCTGTCAGCCTCCCCATCCTGCAGAGATAAAGAAATCAGATTCCTTTGAAGAGGCTGTCACTGACATGAATCACGACAACAACAAGTCGCTACAAGAACGATTTATCGCCTCCTGTGGATTCGCAACACTTGAGGACAAAGTTGTTTTTTCTCAAGAAAACGTATTTAATTCTGTCGGAATTCCCGTCCATTTTTACGTAAAAGTCCCAAATAAATACTGTTTAACAGACAAGTTAATGTCTTAATGATAGTCAAATAAATGGTTATTAACTGTTAAAAGCAGGGGTGGCGTAGGGATTAAGGGACTGGACAGGTTACCACTGAGCATGGCAGTGTCCCCACCCACTGCTCCACTGTTCACTTTGCTGATGTTTTCCTTAACATGATGCAAGGTAATGTAAACCACAGGTGCCAAACCCAGGCCCGCAGTGTAAATATATTTGGCCTGTGAGATAAAATCAAAATGTGTACTAGAGTTAGTGCACCAGTATGTAGAAATTATATACTCTTAGAATATGTTATATACAATAATGCATGCTTTTTGTTATAGCACATACATTTTCTGTAAAGAAAAATTTACATTAAAAATGTTCCGGAAGGACTAGGAAGAGACAGAATAAGACACAAATACCATTGATGTGTGAATTATTTCTAGTGTTATTTCTCATGTGTTGATAACATTAAGCTTTGACTGATCCAGATTCAATGTTCCCATAAGAAAAAACAATATTTAGTACCTGGAGAGAAGGGGAAAAAATCAATATATATTCAAATATATATTCAAACTCAATATATATCAATATATATATTGAGTTTGGCCCACAGTGAAGTTGAATTTGACACCACTGATAAATTCTTCTGTATTAAGTCATTTAGAACACATTAAAATACATTTTTCATTAATCAACACAACGTTAATCAACACAAGAGGAAACTCTCACCCTTTGGCTGCAGACCAGCGCACAATTGTTTCCCGATCTTTCAGTCCCACCAACAGATATTCTAAAAAAAAAAAGGAAATTTTATTCTTCCACAGTAGGCATAAGTCATTTATTAATTAGATTTTACTCAAGCAGGAATCTCACCAACGACACTCTCTACTTCCTCAGGTATGTCGTAATCCTCTTCTTCTGAGTCCATGTGGGTCGTCACAGCATCAGTCACCGAGGACTGAGACATGGACAGGTTCGCAGCCAAGGAGCGACTTCCTCTTTGGTACCTGCAGGGAGCGCAGTGAGTCATTGACCAGAATGTTGACAATAAGTTGTTATTTTGTGTGGTTTTTTTTGTGACTGACCTCCATGATGCCAAACGTGGTTTGAGGAAGGTGAGGCCAAGTCTTTGGATGAGTTTGATGCTGAGTTTCCGTAGCATGGCCTGACTGCTGTTTAACAGGTTTTTCTGCTCAACCTTGGACAAAACTACTGGGGCTAAGAAACCAAAATTGTTAAAAAATCTATTTAGTATTCAAAAATAGGATAGGAACAGAGAAAAAAAGTTTTTTTCATTCAGTTATTTTTTAGTCTAAGCGAAACCAAAACACTATTAAGCTGCAGACCAATGGCAAACAGAAACAAGCACAAATATTTGCCTTAAGGTAGAAGACATTTTCAAATATGACCTTTAGAAGCTCCTAAAGCAAAAGGGTTTAAAAGATTACATCATAAGTATTTTCACTAAAGTAATTGCACTTTATCATAGAGTCTTAATCTTATAGTAATCTAATCTTTTTAGTTAAGAATATCCTTATAATGAGCTGATATGGTGGACACTTGCGATAATGAGAACTTTAAGATTATCTAGGGAAAACAAGTCTTCTTTTCCTTTCCACTTGTCCCTTTTTTCAGGGGTTGCCACAGCGAGTCAACAATTCCCATCTCAACCTGTTCTCTGTATCCTGAACTCTGACTCCAACTACCTCCAACTCCTCTTTGACTCCTACCTGGTAGCTCCATGTCTAGGATCATTCTCCTACCAATGTATCCACTGTCCACTGTTTTCTCCAAACCTTCCTGTCTGTGTTGTCCCTCTAATCACCTCATTCCTGATCCTGTCCATCCTTGTCTCTCCTAAAGAGAATCTCAGCATCTTTAACTCCAACACCTCCAGCTCTGTCTCCTGTCTTCTACCTATTCCTGGTGTCTCTAATCCATCCATCATCCATACATCTAGTGATATAATGAATATTTAGTCGTGAACAGGGGAACCTACCGTACTGGAGGAGATCTTCTCGTTTTCCATGTTTGAAAATCTTGGCCTGAGGAGACACGTTGAAAATGACAGTCTGGTGATTTCTGTCTTTCTAATAGTACTAACTATTATTTTAAATCGTGTTAGTTAGTGTAACTTGTAACTTTAAATAAAGGCATCTGCCAAATAAAATGTAATATAATGAAAGGTAAATAATTATGAATTAAATACCTCAGCGGTGTTAAAAATATTAAATACCAGCCTGTTTTTATTTCTGCTCATACATACGATTTACTTCTGGCTGCTTTACATTCTATTCATTCTTTTTTTTCTCATTCAGAAGTCAAGACCTTGTTTGGCTGCAGCTGAGAAAATGCACGACCTCAACTGAAAGGGTGTGATTGAATAAGAATCATGATTTATCATCTGCAATGACAGCGACTTTAATTTGACAAGATACTCCCTGAAACAAAGTACCCACAATCCTTTTCCTGTGGAACCGTTTACCTTAAAGCTACGGATTAGACACAGATAGGTCGCTGGAGGCGGGAGATCGCACACACCAAACAGGTGCATGTCACACCTGCCAGAACCCGAGTCTGTGTTGTGTCAAACATACCAGTCGTGTCAGCTCTTGTGAACAACAGGCGGCAGGTTTAGAAAAGCAGGACACAGGGATTATACACCACTAAAACAAACACGGACGCACAACAAAACCAACTAAGCCCCAGTGTCGTCCTGTGTTTGTTACCAAGGCCTGCAGGACACCGTCCAGCACCATCACATCATTGAGGGACTCTTCATTGGTCTGACCAATCAGGTTGTAGCTCCAGTCGAAAAAGTCTTTCAGGTGCTTCTTCTTCACGTCGGGGCGGGTCATGAACCTGTTTAGTCAAGTACAATAAACAGTGCAAGAACCAGAAAAGGATTGAGCAGAACAGTGGAGACAATATAAAAACAACACCGCCCTCTGGTGGTTGGAATAATAGCCCCGTCAATTTATCAACTTAATCATTTTCTGGTTTACTCACTTGGATGCCAGAACAGATGCAGCATTTCTAGGTGTGTCACTCACGACCAGGTAAGACTGAAATGAAAAAAATATTTTTCCCAATTTTTGCATCAGAATATGGATCAATCCATCAATATTTATTCATGTAGCCCTTTGAAAAACCCAACATACTTTAGCATACTTCAAAGTAACAACTACTTTTTGATCATATCTTAAAAAACTACCTGTGCCATATTTAATATTTGGTCCATGACTGGTTCTTTAGCTTCAACCCCGTCTGACTCCAGGTTGCCGTCCAGACGGGAAAGGTCAAATGGTATGAGGCAGGTCATTGACAGCCACAACAACAAGATGTAGCGGGTTTCCCATGTCTGTAGCAAAAGGGGGGAAAGATTATTATTATTTTGCAAAAGGATTCTTTTAGAGATGTGTTCTTTTTTCACCCAGAGTTCATAGCATCAACGTTACCTCGGGGTCCGTGGGGTTTTGTCGGGACAGCAGGTCCAACACTGGCTGGAGATCAGCTACTTCATGAGGCAGAAAATGCATGAAGATTTTAAAGCCTCTTACCTGGTGGGGAAAATGACTTAGTCACATGGAAGCACTAGCTTTTGGCAGAGTTTTATCTTCTTCTTCTTTCTCTTTCGTCTTGTCCCTTTTTTCCAGCTTGTCCCTCCAACTACCGCCATGTCCTCTCTTACTGCGTCCATCAATCTCATCTTTGTCTTTTGCCTGGTAGCTCCATCTGTAGCATTCTTCTATCAATATATCCACTGTCCCTCCTCTGGACATGTCCAAACCCTCTCAATTTGGCTTCTCTAGCTTTCTTTAATTTTCCTGTCAGAGTTGTCCTCCATTCCTGATCCTGTCCATCCATTTCTCTCCTAAAGAGAATCTCAGCATCTTTAACTCCTCCACCTCCAGCTCTGTCTCCTACCTATTCCTAGTGTCTCAAATCCTTCCCTTCACCTTAGCTGACTCTCTTCTATCCCATATCACTCCTGACTCTTTTCTCCAGTTGTTCCATCCTGTCTGTTTTTCTCCTCTCTTCCACAGTCTCCACTACTCTGAACAGTTGATCCTCAGTATCTTAACTCCAGCACCTTCACCACATCTGCTCCTCGTAACTTCACCATTCCACAATAATACTCTGTCTTGCTATGACTGACAGAGCTTCATCATATCATTCATCTTTTTTCATTGTAGGATTAAGTTGTAACCGTTTTCAGAATAAGCAGGAACCTTTCATGAAATTTTAGCGTAAGTGTAAGAAAGAGTTAATAATAATGATAATAATAACAATAATACATTTTATTTATAATGCACTTTCCAGCCCTGGGATGCTAGTCTAAAAGATGGCGTTCTTTAGCAGAATGAGATGTGAAAGACAGAACATCCAGGATTCCTCTCTGCTCTGCAGCGGTCTCTGACTCGGCAGTGCAGTGTTTTCACAGACCTTAGAGATGATGTAGAGAAACCGGAAGCTCAGGTGCAGCAGAGACGTTGGAGACTCTTGATTTTTTACAATATCCAGCAGCATGTTTGTCATCCACTCTGAAACAACATTAGAAAGACGATGCTTTTGAAAATTAATAAATTCACCTTCACTCTGAATTGATCAGCAGAAAAACAGGGACTACACTTATACCTAGATGTGGGTCCAGGAGATGAGGCTGCTCTTGGTAAACGTTCATTATCACTGTATGCACCAGAGGGCAGCAGAACAGACAGATACCGTTAAACAGCAAATGTACATGAATGTTAAATATATAATATGATAACAAATGTGAATGGTCATGACTAGTATTCACATACAAAGACAGGATATGCACGTACGTGGACAACACACGTGTTTAAACACGTTCCCGTGGTTTAAATTATAAGTTATACATGTAAAAGACAAATGTAGTGTCTGTGTCTCACCCAGAAACCTCTGTTCCGTGGACTCTCTCGTCACAATGTCTCCATGGACCTTAGGTAAACTTGAGATCAGATCTCTCGTCTCTTCGCTATCGTTGAAACCGCTCAATACACAAGTAGTGACAGCATCGCTCTCTCCTCCTTCTCCACCGTTTGGTGTCTCCATTGTCCAATCCTTCAACTCGTACAGACCCTCTAAAAGTCTAATGACAGAGACGACTGAAGCCCTTAGCTTGTTGTCATTAGCCGAAAACTGGGCGTGAGTGGAGACTGTGCGTTCAACACGGGTTTATAGGGTAATAAACATACGTTTAAATATATAATTAAAGTCGTTATTACATCTGTTTTATAAATGTCAATTAATTCCAAGCAGTTAATTAGTTTTTCCTGTTTTCTTCCACTGTTTTGTTGTCATACCACAGCAGCAATGTGACGACTTGCCTCAAGACCACGCCCAGGTACGGCAAGCGAGAGATATCAAAAAGAGTTAAAACTGCGGTTTTCTTCTTCGACTTTTTTCTACATTTGATTTACTGGTTTAAAAACTTCATTCAGTCGCAACATTATTTTCTAAATTATGCAGCCTATTTTCTTATACATCTTATTTAAAGTATTGAGTAAATGATCAACCTGAAAAGTACATATTGGCATTATCTAATAACAGAAAATAAATGTTTTGCATTGACTCTAATTAAAAAGTTAAATTTAATTTTTTTTTCAGAGTGAGTTTTACATTCATTGTCACATAAGAACTCCTTTGATGACTCTCATTTACGGCTTTCATGAGCTGTGACATGAGAATATCAAGTATATAGTTAGGGACCAAAATATAATGTTTAAAAGTATGGTTATAAAAAAAATTAAACAATAATGAACCATATTTACACACAGGAATAGAAGAATTCTACCTGGAGAAATGTGGACTCCAGATGAGAAAATATCTATTAAGACAGTCAACGTAAAGGAACAGAGACAGTGCATTAAATTCAGTATTAAAACACCTTTTGTCTCCTGTAAACAATAGATTTTTGTTTTGTTATTATTTAAAAAATTCAATGTTGTATTTTTGTGTTTATTCGTAGAATTCATGTTCATAGTTGGAGAAAATAATGACAATGTGATGCAGAGGAACAAACATTTCAAGCTGTATTTAATGACTTTTGAATGATAGTGACATGGAAAGTGACATTGAATCCCTACAGTTAACATTTTCTATGAACCTAAATAGTCACAATAAAAAAAAAAATAACACACTCTAAAATTGTTAAAAAAAAAAATAAAAAAATTAGAGGTTGTGTTTGTTGCTTCATCCATTAAAATTATAAAATACCAGACAAAGTTCTTTACTTTTGGTCAAACTGAGAAAATACTATTACATCATTTACTTGGTTTATTCTAACCTGAAAATAAAATGACAAACCAAGCTGCACAACTAATGTATCGACATACAATTTAAGACTTTTACTGGACATGGTAAATTGCAGAGACATGTTTGTTTATCAATAACAGACATTAATAGCAGCCGTCACTATAAACCTGACTTGTGTTGGATGTGTGCATATTTTGGCGAGTGCAAGCATTGTAATTACTTCACAAGGTTTTTCATGATTCTTATTGAAGACCCCCTGTAACCACCGCCAAAGTGATTCCAATGATTTAAATAATGGAAGAGTTGGTAAAGCTGGTTTCTATTTGCAAAGCCTGGTGCTTGAGGAATTTTTTTATGGTACGCAGTAAAAAACGATCCATCAAAGCCTCCGAACATCTTAGAAATACCCAGCTCGAATTCTGAATGGCCGTAAAAGGAGGCTGGGTCAAAGATGACGGGGCCTTCTGCGCACTCTGCCACATTGCCACCCCATAAATCCCCATGGAGAAGAGCTGGAATAATCTCCATATCTTTGAAAAACTGAGGGATCTTGAGCTGATAAAAAAAAAAAAAAAACACAGAAAGTATACTGTAAGTTGAATGTTCAATCTACTGAGAGAAACACTTGGTCTGGGACTGGTCACCTGCAGCTGTGCCCACAATTCTCGAGCTTCCTTGTCACCGTAGGAGCTTTCCACCATACTGAGCTGGTGCTGAAGCCTCTGCTGAGAGTAAAATGTCACCCAGTCATCCTTCCACTCATTCATCTGAAAAGAGAGAGTCAGATACACTACATTACAGTTCACAACTAGGCATCCTTTAGGTTGTATGCATTTTTTATTTTACCAATGGTAGGTAGCCGCAGCATGTAGGTACACTGAAGCCAAACTTCTCAACTGCAGTGACATCCAACTGGCCTGGACCCTTTCCTGTTTGAAAACAGAATCCGCTTTAAGAGCAATTTTCTAGTCAAGATTATTTTAAAAAGTGCATTTTTGTTGTACTTGCCGACTGTCTGCTGCTCCTTATTCAGTTTCTCCAACTGTCTCTTGTTGTGAAGATGCAGGTCTGCCAACTTCTCTCCCAGCTGTGTGGAATACCTACATCATAAAAAAAAAAACAGTTGACAACAAATCATAACAAAATATTCCATAGTTACATTTAGATCACAACTTTAAAGACATGGGAAATGGGAAATGTACAATGATAAAAATGCTTTTATCCTGTTTATAGTATATATACTATACACAGGTAGTTTAAATATAGTTTATATAAGTCTAAGTTTAAGGTTTGGATTAATGGATTTCAGTGTAGTTCCAGTTGGACAGAATTTTAGAAAACAACACTACTGTCTACAAATTTCCAGAAAGGAAAATTTAAACAATTTTTGCACCCTCTACAGGCAGGTGAGTTAGTTATATTTTACCAAAGCCTTTTTCCATAATCTTTGTCTATTTTACTATTTCTATGACAAAACCCTTACTTGGTAAGGTGTCTCATGTCCAGATGTTCCATCACAAGAACACACCCTCCTCTGTCAAGCTCAATGACCTTCACAGGTTTGGGTACTTTTATAGTTTCTGTCTTTAAAATGGCTTCCAAACTGGCCTTTTCTCCATCAAACATCCGTTTGGCCTGAAGAAGGAAATAACCACCGTAATAGTTTATGGAGAGTATGTCCAGTTAATGAAATATTGATTTTATCTAGCTTAATTTTCAATGATACCTGTGGTGCAGTTTGGCAACAATAGCACACCAATAAATACAATGGTAAAGATTTTTGTTATATACAATTCTAGTATATAAGTGGGTAACATACAACGCATTACCTCGCTTTTGTGATTTATCTTTACAAATACTCTCCCAGTATCTGTGTCATAGCTCTGTCCCTCGCTGACACATCCACTTCCAGCGTAACCAGTTGATTTCAGTTTGCTCGTCCCCAACTCTTTCTTTATTTTTTCCTCCATTATCTATTATGTATGTATAACGGTAGAACTCCTGTTAATACAGCGTTAGTGCAGTGTCACTGATATTTAAGGGACGTTAAAAGTGTTTCCCCTGGTTGTGTGATGTAAAAAAAGTGCGCGACACTACAGTTATTGTTTTGCTTCCGGTTTGTGACGAAGTAGTTAAAGACAGACCAATAGGAAGCGCGGCAAAGATGACGGATGTTTATGTGGGCCAATCAAAATTGACACCTCCCCACTAGGTTACGGCGGTTGTTAGTGTTCGGCTAGTAACAAGACCACGAGCTGTTGCTGTTATTTTACACACCAAATTAGGAGAAAATGGCTAAAAATCACACTTGCTTGCTTCTCGGGGCTACAGGCGTTGGAAAAACGTTACTGCTTAAACGTCTGCAGAATATCCTTTTACGTTTGTGGATACTTTTGGATAGGAAATAGATACATTTACCGTAGCATTTGCCTACCTTACTGTAAATAATGTCATACAACCGTTAGCTTATCCTTTTTTTGTATTCGCTCTTTATTTTTTTATTTTATTTGTAAGTATAAAACATGGTTGCATTTCCAACCATGCCCATACCATTGTTGTTCATTTTTAAAATGTTGATAATATATGTATTAAACATATATAGTTAGCTTCCTATATACTTATTTTCTTTATTTGTAGTTTTTATTTTCATCAATTCCTGAAACTCCTCCTGATACTGCCCTACATAAATTCCCACGGTGTGATTCTAACCTTAACTGAATTGTTTACACCCCATTGTTTATTCAGCAGATGATCTGGAGTTACCTCCCCCTACTCTACCAACTGTAAGTAATCAAATACTGCAGTTTTATTGAAAGTTACAAAACCCCACTTATTTCTTGTCGTGCCCAGGTTGGAACTAATCTGACAGACCTGACCATAAAGAAGAAGTCGGTGACAGTGAGAGAACTGGGCGGCTGCATGGGGCCCATCTGGCCCAGTTACTTCCACGACTGCTCTTCTGTCATAGTATGTTGTTTTAACACCACGCTAGAGGCATCATCATGCACCAATGTTTTAACTGAATTTCTATCGTGTCCCCTCTACAGTTTATGGTTGATTCAGCCAATTTTGCTCAGGTGTCTTCATCCTGTGTCCAGCTGTTGTCCGTCCTCTCTGCGGAGCTTCTGCGGGATGTCTCTGTACTGATTCTTTTCAACAAGAGGTAGCCATATATTTAGGTGCCATCACAATTAATGAAATCCAAGAAAGACGATTTGATTATGTTTTTTCTGTGTGTTTTCAGAGACATGCCCACATTTATGAGTCTAACTGAGATGAAGTCACTGTTCAGAATGGATGACATCATTGCATCTGCTCCCCAGTCAATAACAATACTGGAAGGAAGCGTCCTCACCGGAGAGGGACTTCAGGAGGTCCTCACCTGGCTGGAGTCTGTTGCAGTAAAATGATAATTACTCGTGGGCATCCTGTTGTCTGTCAGAGTTATATCACGACCCAGGGCGTCAGTCTGTTTGCTATAAAGTCCGTTTATTGTAAACAGTAAATTGGACTGATAGCCAGACCTTCAGCTCCTGTAAAGAAGACTTGTCTTGCTCAGAGGGCTGTGGTCCTGAAGACCTTCTTTTATACTATGGTGATATCACTGCAGTATCTCACTCTGGCCCATTGAAGAAGGTCAGTGTTGTCCTGAGATGTCCCCTTCACATGGTGGGAGCGAGGAATGAAGTTAACGGCACATAGAGTATTTGTCTAGTGACCAATGACACATTCAAGATGCAGGACACACTACTAAGTAGGTGTTTGGACATAGTTGCTTCTGTGTCTCGTATATAAAGAAAACATTAAATGCAATGTTTTTCCTCCAGCTGTGTTTGTGTTTCTGCTCCAAACTCTTCATTGCTCAACTCTGTAAAAGCATATACTGCATTCTTCATAGATAACATCATCAATCCCCACCATTTTATCAATCATTACTATTTTACCAATGCAACACAATTCACTCTGCATCATATTCTGTAATTATTTTTAAATAGAAAATTGTGTTAACTACTAGAGATGAAAGTGCCAAAATATCTTATTATACTTCCGGCTTGTCCCTTTTTTCAGGGGTTGCTGGAGCGAGTCAACAATTTCCATCTCACCCTGTCTTCTGGATCTTCTACCCTAACTCCATCTACCTCCATGTCCTCCCTCACTGCATCCATCAATCTCCTCTTTTTCTCCTACCTGGTAGCTCCATCTCTAGGATCATTCTTCTACCAATGTATCCATTGTCCCTCCTCTGAACATGTCCAAACCATCTCAATCTGGTTTCTCTAACTTTTTCACCAAACCTTCCTGTCTCTGTTGTCCCTCAAATTCACCTTATTCCTGATCCTGTCCATCTTAGTCACCCCTAAAGAGAATCTCAGCATCTTTAACTCTGCCATCTCCACCTCTGCTTCCTGTTTTCTACCTATTCCTAAAATAGTGGCAATATTTATAAATATCTATATAAGATGGAATGTGTGAAGACTTCAAAACTCCAACACTTGCAAAGTTGCAAGCAAATAGAACAATTTTATTGTAAAGACTGAAGCATTTGTGATTGTGGCAATTTAATAATGCTGCATTTCTTATCCCTAAATGATAATAATATCGTTGGCCTCCAATAAATACATTACCAGAGAGACACTGAACTGCATGACTTCATGACCACCAATAGAAGTGATTAAAAACAAAACATGTTCATATTGGGGAAATCATTCATGCAAAACAATACAAAGTAACCAAAGCAATACTATTGTAAATGGTTGTTTCGTGGTAGTAACGAGGCATCACCAGTAGGGGACGCAAGGAGCATAACAAACTGATATAAAACAGGTCTTGGCTGTGATGACGTCATAGTGACTGTTCCCACTGTTATAGTGCGATTGATGAACAGAATGTCCTCCAAAATGACGAGTATTTCAGATTTTATTTCACCATCGTGATTTTTTTCATGTGTTATTAGTTTATATATTGAGTTCTCGTGGCATCGACAGCTCAAAAGCCTGACATACTGTATCTTTGACAAAAATTTGTTTCCAATTAATGGAAGTGTTTTTGTTTTGGGTGTGTATGTGACATCACTGAGCCGCCTGGACAAACACTGCAGAGAGACGTTGACTCAGAGAAGCAGTTAATTGTCCAGGGGTTTTTTAAGGCTGTGCAGAGAAGATACATAACTGTGCTTTTATTCGCGCTTTCTTTACCCTGTTACAGAATTCACGTTGAGAACAGAACCGGTTGAAGAACACCAGTGAGGAAGGGAATCATCTTAGATCAATTAAAGATACTGGTTATGAACCAGGTTATAAAACACAATTAAGGTGGTGTTACAGAAATCCCTGGGGTATGATTCGATCGTTGGTTAAAGATATGATTTGTTGTTTAAGCATAACCTAATTGGTAGAAAAAAAAATCCAATTAACTCGGTCATAAGAAAGGGTTGGCATTATCCTGTGCAGCCTGTGATCCTTGAGCGGCAACTGAAGAGAAGGGCAGCAAAGGCTCCGGGAGGTGAACGGGCAGGTCCAGACCTGGCTGAGTGGGGTGAGTCAGTGACAGTGGAAGACTGGCCGGCTGGTGGCTCATCGACAGTGGCACGGAGGCGCTGTAAGGAAGGGACGTGTTGGGTGGAGCCAAAGTGGCTGAGGTGGAAGCCAGTTGGTTCAGAGTTAGTTTGGGCTGGTCATTCTGGAATGGGTTTGTTGTAGGAGCTGTGCTTGGACCTGGACCTGAAAACAAACGTAGGGTTTGTGTTTAGGGCTCAATCATGCAATGAAACCCACCAAAATATAAATATTTTCAATTCTATTTATATAGTTTGTTATCACCCACAGGAAGGCACACAGGATGGTGCAATGTGATTTGGGTGGCAGTTGAGGAGACTGCTGCCCTATAAACCGGCAGTGGCGGGCTGTGCATTTACACTGTAGGCCTTCAGTGACGTCATCGTTTTGTGACGTCAAATTAAAACTGACTTTAAGGTTGGGCCAGCTGGAAGGCCCTGATGACGCAATCTCATAAGATGATTGGTTTGACCGATATCAACTGAAGGGGCTGTGTCCATTCACTTTAAATATAATATTTAAATATAGTTTTTTTTCATATAAATACAGAAATAATAATAATAGAATTCTATTTAAAGATAGTTATGACTAAATGTGCTTTCCTGAGTATGTTTAGGCCAGCAAAGAAGGCTTTGCTGGTCCTCACAGCCCACCACTGTGAACCGGGAACAGGTAAGTGGATGAAGATGAATCATTGAAATATTATATCTTTAAAATTATTGTACCATCAATCAAAATGATAAATAAAATGCACAGAATGCATTAACACTCCATTTAAACATAAAAAACCCCAGAAGCTTTCATAACTGACAATATTTCACAGTCACATATTGCACTGTATGCAACATACAGTTTGCTGCACTGCCAAGAAGTGGGTAAGGCAATGGAGACAGCAGAGAAGCAGACTGCAGATGAGAGAAAGGGAGAGAAGGGAAGAAATGCCTCTCCTTGTGTCTGCGGCTTGATCTGCTTTATAGAATGCTGACGTAACAGAGAACACAATTGTTTTAAAAACAGTAAAGTTGGCATTTTCTCTCAGGACCTTCTGCCAGGTGGCAGTGTCTGCACTGAAAGTGGACGATAAGGGATGAATTATCCAGTATTCTCTGTGTTCCTCTTGGAACAGACTGCTCATGAATAGTTTGGAGGTCGACCCAGATAAGATTTTGACTACATCCAGTCTCATCTCAGACTCACTGCACATAGCAGATGATCAAGGAAGGTGGAGAACAGGGTTAGTGGTTCTCATGGAATTCACATGGATGAGAAGATTAGACAGACAGACAGACAGACAGACAGACAGACAGACAGACAGACAGACAGACAGATAGACAGATAGACAGATAGACAGATAGATAGATAGATAGATAGATAGATAGAACAGACAGATTGATCTTGAATTCCCTTGAAATGAAAAAAATATCTTATTGCACTTCTGTAACTTCTTGAACAAATATGTTCAACCTGTTTCTTTATTTCTCAGATGTTTAGGGAAAAGGAAAAGACTCCATAAAAAGCAGGAAACACTGGCCTAAAGCCTTGGCTTCACTCAAACCTGGCCTGGAGACTCTCTCTGAAACCCTTGCCCATTAATCTTCAGTCTGTTTCCTCTCTCTCTCTCTGTTGCAGCCAAACTTAGACGTTTAGTTTGGCTGCAATTTAACCCACTTTGCTCAACCCTCAGAGGTTGAAGGCATTTCCCAGATTCCTGAACCGAATGACTGCCTATTTCCACTGCGTAAGGACATCTTTATATGCTCTTTATCACATTCACACATTCAGGCTTCTGCTTAGACCTTTACCAATGTGGTTATGTTTCTCTTGACAATCCTGTCCTTACCGAATAAAAAGGGGTTGGTGGTCTTGGCCTGGGGATTCGGTGGGATCAAGCTGTCCAGGTTCACTAGAGATGCAGCTGTCGGACCCAAAAAGGACTCTGGCGTTCGACATTTTCGAGGGCTGGGCTCTACGAGGCTCTCACCAAGACCTGACATGTCAAAAAGCTCAGGACTGCCTTCCCCTCTGCCGTTGATGTTCACCTGACCTCCATCCATGGCTTCATCGAAGAGATCTCCATCTAACAGGAGAATCAGAGAGATTCCCATCATCAGTGTTCTTCAAACTCCCTGAACCACTGTGGGAAAATAAACACTATTCACCTGAAGGACTTCCAGTTCGAGAAAAATGTTCCTTAGCGGCGCCCTCAGATGGATCCAAGAAAGGATCTACTCTCGATGGGGCTACAAAAAAAAAACGAATCACAAAATAATATTTAGATATTTCATTTGTTTTGTCCTTGGCTGAATTGCTGGCTCAAACTTCCCATCCGTCTCTCACCTGTGTTGGACAAAGACCAAACGTGTTCCAAAGAACGAGGGGCATTAGTTGGCGGTCCGTCCCAAGGATCAGTCGGCGGCTCCCAAGGTGGTGGAGGGCTCCTGGAGGGTGGTGCCATCCATGCATCGTCCCCTCGTGAGGCACTAGTGGCGCCTTCAACAAAAACAACAAAATAAAACGAAAAAAAATGAATAAAACACTTTAACTATGGTTTTGTTCATTCAAAATCATAAACCAAGGATTTAACAGAGGAAATGCTGCTGGGAAAATGAAGGTAGAAGAATTTGAGAAGAAAAACCCTTAGGCTGTTGAACTGGTTAAACTTGATTGTTAATTTGTCTAACAACACAAATGCTGTTCAGAGTATACAGTAATTTGGAAGGATTACTTCCACTAGCTCACAGAATGTTGAGGTTATAGAAGAGCCTGGACTTGAGCTACTTCAACAGGTCTGTGCAGTAAACAGTACATATTATACACACACTACAATATAATACAAACTTAACTCAGTAGTATCGGGATAGTGAAATTTAGTAACAACAGTAATTAAGATTGTAATTACTCAACAACATCACACAGCGATAATTATTACCTACCAATCTACTAATACTACTAACATTAACGTACCTATCTACAACTAACCTACTGAACCACTGACATCCACTGTTTAAGTCTGAAAAAGTAACTAGTTACATTACTACTATCTGTCCGTCTGTCCGTCTGTCTGTCTGTCTGTCCGTCCGTCTGTCCATCCATCCATCCATCCATCCATCCATCCATCCATCCACCCTTCTGTTCTTCTTTTGATCCAACCATCCATCCTTTTGTCCATTTATCCATCCATCCATCCACCCTTATATGTATCTATCCATCCATCCATCCATCCATCCATCCATCCTTCTATTGATCCATCCTTCTTTCCTTCAACCTATCCATCTATCGTCATCCATCCATCCTTTTATCCCTTATCCATCCATCCATCCACCCTTCTATTCATCCATCTATCAATCCATCCTTTCACCCTTCTATCCATCCATCCATCTACCCTTCTATCCTTCGATTCATCCATCTATCTTTCTATCCCTCTATCCATCTTCCCATCCATCCCTCCACCCTTCTATTCATCCATACACTCATCCATCTATCTGGGGCTCTAAGCAACTGCTTGGCTTGTCTATCCTGAGGCGCTGCCTCTGACAGTAAACAAAGGGTTAGGGTTAACCCAAGGATACACAACAAATATTAGCTTTGCTTTGAAAGCTTTGAAACCCCCACCCGAGGTTTTTATAGTAACCTTGAGAATCCAGTTTTGACATTTGATGCTACTTTGCATCTTCCGGCCAACATTTGTAAATAACTTCCTGTATAGTTAAACTGCAGAATATATGACAATTTTGATGCATAAGTGGACATAAAAAGCCAATTTCAGACTCACCCATTGGGTCCCAGGGATTGCTGACACCCCCTACTGCCTGGTGTGGTAAACTACCCCAGTGATGGTCTGGAGGGGGTATATCTGTGGGCACTGCAAAAACATCTACCAGGTCCATGAAGGAAGTCTATCAAGATGAAAAACAGAGGGAAAACATATTTTTGTTCTGTTTGGTACAGACACAGCCTGGAACTTTTCCCATTTTCTCCCAATTGTAGAGCTGCAACATCCTGATCTGACCTTCTAACCACGTCAACCGATATCATGGTATTATAAAAAAAATAAAATAGATTTTATTTTATATCCTCGGGACATTTACAGCCTGTTTACAAAGCGTGGCTTGTGTTTCCTCACCACCCATTCAGATATTCCACAGCTGAATATTTCCTACCCCGCCTTTAGCTTCCATCTCGCGTTTGCTCTCCTCCAAGGCTTTCAGGAGCATTGACTCATCTCCTTGGCGACTGAGTTGTTCCTGTCAACAGACACAGTCACATGGTCGCCTTTAGGAACAGATTTTGAGCAGAAATGACACAAATTTCACATACGGTTCACAAGCACATGACACATGCACACCAGCTTGGAATGTTTTCTTTTTTTTTTCATCTGCACAGTAATCCTGCAGCAGCTGCCATATGACATCAGCTTAGGTCTATGCCCAAACTCAGCTCCTGGACTAGTTACATTTTCTTTATGGAACCAGAGTGACAACAAAGCAAGATGTAGAAAAGAAAAACATTACATTACATACAGTATTTCTTAGATGACTTGTTGCGGTTAAAGAAGGTTAGCAGAGTAACAAAGATTCCAGAACTACGAAGCTTAGATTCCATCTCACTCTGCACTAACACAAAAGAATTGTTTCAGCACTAATCGCATCAAAATAAAACGTGTTTACATAGTTCTTATCTGACATATCAACAGGGAGGACCAGGTGGCAAAAACAAACACATACCAAGCATTTCTTATATAATGGTATGATCTTACAGACTTGTCGACTACTGTACTTCCTGTTGTTTTACTATACTTTCATTTACTACGACCTACTGGATTGTTCCTCAAATTGTCCTCTGCTCCGAGTCCCAGAGGAGTTAACTCAATAATTTGTAGAAATTAGTAACTATAAGTTAGATGTATTACTATTGCTGACGTTTTATTCCTCTTACTATCAGGATTAGGGCTTCATTGTGGAACAGATTTCATTGAGACACCATAAATAGTATAACAAATATAAATAGATACGTGGCCAGACAAACAGGTTTATAATGGACATGGCCCAGAAAATTCCCATTCAGTCATTGCAGCTCTGACAGAGCAGAGCTTTTGTTCTGCAGCAGTGAGAGAATGCAGGGGTTGTGGTGAAGTACAACCCCTGCATTTCCTATTTGTGTTGCATAGAACAATTTTGGTGCAGGTACGAAAATCAAGCCTGGGTTGCAGCATCTTCCCTGACCAGTGTTGGGCAAGTTACTTTAAAAAAGTAACTCATTACTTTACTAGTTACTACTCTGAAAAAGTAACTAGTTACATTACTATCGTATATTCACGACTATAAGGCGCACATTCTTCCGTAATTTCCCGAGGGATACTCCTGAGGGATTAATAAAGTTCTATCTATCTATCTATCTATCTATCTGTCTATCTATCTATCTATCTGCATAAAAGTGCGCCCTGTGTGTGTTGTTGTTGTAAGGCGGACGTAGTAGAGGACACCATGAGAACGTTAAAGGAGGAATTGTGGGCGTGGATTGTATATAAAACCCACGCCCTATAATCAGGTGCGCCTGATATGTGTGTTAAATATAGTAACGGCACACATAACCCAGACTGCACCATTTAGTTTGGTGCACCTTATGGGTGTGAAAATACGGTAGTTACACTAATTATAAAAGTAACTAATAACTAGTTACTTTACTTTAAATATAATAATAAAAAACAAATGAAATGTGGTGGAACAATGAAAACAAAATAGCTGTTTAGACATTTTGACAGGCATCTTTATTGTTACCTTAACTTGCCACTTGCCGTCTTGCTTGTGGGTGTGTGCTGCTGTACCAATTTGCGTGTGTATCAGACTGTTTATTTCCCTATAAGGCAAGAAGACCCGCCCAGATCTCTTTCTGTTTGGCTTAGCCTGAAATGTTGACCTATGTCAACCAATCATCACTCTTTTTCAACGTATCGGTTCAGTTAGTGTGCACAGCCGTCTTTCACTCATGACAGACAGGCAGCAGACAGACACCACTGACACACTATCCAGTCCTCTCTCCGTGGCTGGGAGAAACCGTCCATTTGGACCACAGATAGTAACGAGTAACGAGCCCCTTTATGCCATAGCAACTGCGTTACTGAGTGGGAAAGGTGATGCGTTACATTATTAGTTACCGAAAAAAGTTGCATTATGTAACGGCGTTACAAGTAATGCGTTAGTCCCAACACTGTCCCTGACACACGGGTAAACTCACCTGCTGGTGCTCCTCCTTGCTCAGGTTCAGGGCCAACTGCAGCTGGGTTTCTTCATCCATATCCAGAGCAGCAGGTGCACGTTGGACCGGCTGTGAAGGTGTTAACACAGAGTTGAGTTAATAGAAGTGAACCTATACAGCAACAGCATTGTATAACATGCAGCTCTACAGGTGTCCAAAGTAGAGCAAAGGGCCCAGAAACCCTTTCCCCTTCCGAGACACCAGACCAGAGGCAGTCAGCGCGGCCGAGATCTCCTGTCACTGGACCAGGATGACAGATCTGGTGATTAGTGAAGCAAAAGGTTGAAGCCATGACTGATTAGTCTCTGGGAAATGCTGCTTGTCCACTGGTTGTTTGAAGTGAGCGACTGAGTGAAGCCGAAGGTTAAGACTTGGAAACAGTGAAAGCGAGAGACGAATGTGGTTCTGATTGGTACCATCAGTTGTTACTGCAAGGAGATACAGTGTAGTGGGTGTAAAGAAAGGTGCCTCCCTTCTACCAGTGTACCAATAATACCTTCTGAGCCTCCTCTTTGCTGAGAGTCATAGCGATCTTCAGCTGGGTCTGTTCATCAATGTCCACAGGAGGAGAAGGTGGAGGCTTGGGGCAAGTAGGGGGCGAGGGATTAAAAAGGAGGGTCAGTCAAAGGAAAAGGTGAAATCAGATTTAAAGGAGAATACAGAGATTAGAGGCGACAAAGAGACGGGGAAACAATCTGGAGCTTCACATCTAATTCCTTGACCACAAAAATGGAAAGTGCTTCGAGAGGAGCGCGAGTCGTGACAGCGTGAGGCACGATTCCATTTTAGGATTCAGTACTTACTGTAAATGTTGTAGTTGTTTCTGAAACAGCTTGACCCAGAGAGTTAGAGCTGACAACCGATCACTGACATGTAGCATTTGATCGTCTTTGATGTGTAGTGTATTATGTACAGTAAATATAACATATATTTTCTCCTGGCTCCAGTGTTTGTCTAATGTTTAAACACATCAATATTCTTTAAATCAATGCTAATATCATGCCACTACACAGTCGTCTATTGCTTCTGTTATTTTTTTTAGACCACCCTTGTTTTCTTCAATTTCTTGCGAATTTTAAAGCTGTTGATGTTACTAAAGGTTTATTACCTGAATAATGCAATCTATTAGATATCATGGATTGCCTAAAAACACTGTTTTAGGCAGTAAAATACCATAGCTGTTAGTGTAAAAACTTAATTGAGTTTGGTTACTATCAAAACCAGGGAAAATGGCAAAATTAAACTCCTATGAGCTTGAATTATTATTGTTATTATATTTGTCCAAACAAATGTAACAGAAGGATGGTCTGATAATTCTTCGGAATTTCTTATCACTGAATATGTGTGGAAGAGGCTCTGTACTGGTTCAGAGCTGTATTTTAGCCAGTGGAGGCTGATACAAAAAGTGAATAATTCACCAAAACCCATTAAAAAATGTATTAAATGAAAATAATGGATGATTTGACTGAAAAACCTCCAGACAATCACTTTATCATTGAACAGTTACCATTCCCAGCTGTTTGTTCTGTATCTCGATGGAGCACAGAGAACAGGCGTAGAACAAGCCCTTCTTCTACCCTCCACCCTTCTAACTGTAGCTGACAGGTGGAGGGGGTCAATGTCCCAGAGGGGAAATAATGTCTGTCCTTGCCATGAGAACTGCACAGAGTGGATCAATGCACACATCCTGCCTGGCTTCTCACGATTTCACTTATGTGGTTCTCACCCTCACGCTGATTGGTCAAAGCGCCATCACTGACCACATGGTAATGCAAGTTCTGGGAAAATTGCATTGTAATGGGAGCGGGTCACCATTGTGTGTGTTTGTGTGTGTGTTTTTTTTTTACTGCAGAATCACAGCAGAACATGCCAGCAGCACAGCTGAGAAGCCTCTTCCTGTCTGGGGAATGTAGGTTTTGTGCTCAGTGTTGGTGTTATCTCCATTAGAGGTACCTTTTCACTTTCTTCTCGGCTCATGGCCAGGGCCAGCTGCAGCTGCAGCTCCTCTTCTCCACTGGTCGCCGGTCGAGCTTGCTCCAGTTCTGGAGCGAGACGAGAAGAGGAAGAGGAGGCTGAAGGGAATCGTAGAAGAAAATATGTTTAGCTTTTTCACTAGAAGAACGAGAAACAGTTTCGATTTTAATGTCCACACAGAGATGTTTCGTCCTGTGTCTGTTGTTTGAGGCCATCGCTGGCATCGCTTGCCACCGTCAGCCTAACTCTGCCTCCTCTGAGAACAATGGTGTCCCTGTGTGAGATGGTGAAGGGAAGAGGAATGATGACTTGGAGCAGGGCCCACCTTATTACCCTGAATCCTCCATGTGGGATTCACATCCAGATTTTTGTAATAGGAGGACGGGGTTGTGGGGTCTCGTCCAGTCTGCGGTTCATGTGGTACAACGGTACAGTAAACCAATCATTTCCACTTTGTTGCCCTTCAATAGCCTCCATCTAAGCTGGAGAGCCTGCTATTAATTAGTAGCTGCCAACCTCCTGACCCAGACCCATGCCATCCATCAGAGCCAACACTCCAACCATGCCCTGGTGTCCTGGAATCTCCAACAGACCGGAATTGTTCTCCGTGACTTTAAAATCACTTGCAGCAGAGAAGGAGAACTCTGTTGCTGGGAATTTTTGCTTACTGCGAATGCATCAGTATTTCTGTGTATATCAGGGAGATGCACATTCTGCAGCATCGCTGAAATCACATTTAAGAGCTTTGTATATTGCAGATCGCCACATTTTTTTTCCCCAGGCGCTGCATTATGGCTTATACAGTTTATATCATAACACAGGGCACGGAAACATGGGAGTGAGACAAGAGACCTCGGCTCTGATGAGGGCAAAACAAACAGGCGACACCTCTGAAAAGGTACAGCTCCTGTGATACTGACGACTGTTATTAGAGGACATGAAAATAACATGTATTTAGTGAATAACACATTAATGGATTTGTTGAATTTTAATAGAATTTCAGCAAAGTGAAAGTAAGGAAGGGAAGCAAACTCCTTGTCTCTGTGACACACACCGCTGCACACATTGAAATGCAACCTCTGCAGCTTTGAGCACCCGGAAGCAGTGATTGGGGACTGTGCCATGCTCAGTGGACCTCGGTGGTAACTTGGCAGCTGATGGATGTAAACCTACAACCCTCTGGACCCAAGCCCTCCTCCTTAACTACCCGGCCACCACTGCCTAATTAAATATTGATAAATAAAGCGAAAGTTTCTACGTTTATGTTTAAATGACACCAGTAGCTAAGAGTTTAGAACATGATAGAAGACAATGGTAAAAAATATATAAATATTATAAGGCAGGCAGACAGACAGAAGTTTATTGGGCATAACCTTCAGGAGGTTAAGGATAATTATTATTGTTGTTGTTGTTGAAATTATAAAGTTATGTAATAGATATTATAAGTATAATATAAAGTGTTAGCATAAAGAAAAGGCATGTTTACGCATAAAAAGGGCGTGAAGATGACAAAATTAACACAGAAATGTGAAAAATCAATCTGAGAAACAACTAAAAAGGGAAGAAACGTAAGTCTAAACTAGTATTAACATGAAGTATGTACCTATATGTAACTGGTACAAAGTCAAATATGTGAAAAAAAAGAAAACACGTTGGCTTTTTATTCCTGACCTAAATTAGCAGAAAAATAATGTAAATGTTTAAATAAAAAAGCAATAGGTTAACTAAGACAATAAAATGTCTGGTTAAGTCCATAACAGGACTTGACAGTTTTACCACCGCCGAGCCACGATCACTTCAGTGGAACAGGAGAAATCATTACCACGTTTAAGTAAAAACAGGGCTTGACATTGGACTGACACTGACGCTGGGCCTCCAGTCTTTTGTAGATCCAGTTTAGCTGACATGACAGCTGTTCACAGGAGAATGGAAGGAATGTAAATTTGCATCTGAGAGTTGAACACTGGGTTAAAACAGGTGTGTTTCCGCGTTAAGGTGTAAAAAATGAGTCACTTAAGTCAAAACTTTCATTTACGTTTACGTTACGTCGTGTGTTCAAAGTGAAAAAAAAATAACAATAATTTCGTCTTGACTCATCACCAAGACATAGTCATATAATCAGTATACTGTGTTTATTTTTCACATTATCAAAAAACAGTCACATGAGCCATCATGGCAAGTGTCAGGTCACATGACATGAAAAAAATGGAAATGGATAAGATAAGTAGTTCTTAACAGATCAAGCCTCCTGTCAAACACGCTACTTTGTTAAAAAAAAAATTGAGAAGAAATTCTAAAAGGTTTTGACTGAGATCTTTGAGAACTTTTTCATTGTCAGGAATGCTGCCCTCTGTCTGTATTTTCTCCTTTTCGTTTGATACTGACCAGAACTTGATTTACCTGAAGAAGGAATGACTGAGCTGCTGTAAAAGCTGGAAAGATATAGGAGCTGAGTGGAAGGTCAGGGCCAGATCACTGTTAAAAAAATAAATATTTGTCTGACCTGCAGGGGTTAAGGAAGTGGACTCGGGTCCGCAAGGCTTCAGGTTCTAATCCACTATCTGCCTGGTTGCCATTGAGGTGCATGGCCAGTCCGACCAACATACCTTCTTGTGGGCTCACCACCCACAGGAAGGCTCACAACATGGTGCCAAATATGATTTGGGTGGTGCCAGCTGCCTCCGCCACTCAGCAACGGACAAGCAGATGGAGATGAATGGATGGATATTAATTATGCAGCTGGACATTGAGGGTTTTTTTTTTGGAAAACGTTTCACTTGTCATCCTTCTACAGTTCCAATTGTTAGTGGGGAGAACAGAGACTATGTTGTCTCAGGTGCCTCCTGTTGGGATGACATTGGCTTTCTTGTATCCCAACGGGAAAACTTAATGTCCAGTTGCCCAACAAAACCCAATAACATTGACCATGACCTAGATGACTGAGAACCTTCATTGAATATCAATATTATTATCCTGCATTTTTTGTAGCCTGATTTAAAGGGTTAAATCAGTGCATAAGCCAAATATATTAAAATGTCACCCTTAGAATTAAGACTGAGTCTTACCTCTACTGACCTGCAAAATCAAGTTGCATTCAAATGAGGTGGAAGTAGTAAAATATTCTAATAACCTGACATCAAGCTCCCAGAACTGAGCCTGGAGACCAGCAGGACTTGACAGAACCCAAGAACCAGGACCCTTGGAATTGTTTCCTCGCAGCGACACCATTGGAAAACACCGGTTGAGATCAGTGGTTCTCAACTGGTGGATCCCGACCCCAAAAGTGGATCGGGGACCCGTTCTCTATGGGTTGCAAACAGTTCGTGAAAAATCTAAATAATGTGAATCAGCTGTTGAGCATGTGTTTTATTTTTTTTTTTAGAAAATTCATTTGCTTGGCTTGAATTCTATGAGAGTGGGTCGTGACTTAATGACCACAGGAAAATGTGGGTCCAAGAGTGAGACCAGTTGAGAATCACTGGTTTAGATTTCTGTGATGTCAGGGTAAAAGTGGATTCTACTCACTATGGTGGGAGGAAGGCGAATCCCGGCATCTCCTGACATCATCTCCATACATTCCTGCAGATCCCCGGTGTCCTGGATATGGAGGAGGAGTTGATCGTGATCCACCGCTACTGCTAACCCCCGACATCCGAGTTTTAGTCTTTATGGCCTGGCTCCTTTCCTTCTTCAGCTTCTCTTCATCCTTCAGTAGATTCACCAGCTGTTTGGACTTCTCCCGGACATTGGTCCCCTGGTCACGTCCATCCCTGTCTATGTACTGGAAGTCTCTGAGCGTCTGAATGCTGTGTATGTTCTCCCGACATTCCTGGGCCACTCGATCCGACCCCGTTTTGATCAGGTAGTCTAAGAGCGTCAGGGCCTTATAAACGTGACGCCAGTTCTTCCCGTGGTCGTTCAGTCGTTTCCAGATCATACCCATGACCTCGGCAAAAGCTACAACGTTGAAGGTCAAGTCTGCGATCTCAGACATGAGAGTGCTGGGAGGACCCCAGTGGTCGTTGGACGTAGCCTCCCGGACCTTGATCTCGGCCTCCGTGTAGTTGTTGACCATGTTTTTCATCTGCCGACGCAACGACGAGGTCTGCATGGTGGCGGCGCTGTGTTTCACAGGTAGGAAGGGAAAAAGACTTTATCAGCAGGCCAGCCCGCTGTGTCACCGCAGGGAAGGGGAGACGGGGGGTTGGTTGTTAATGGTGAGGTCAGTGGAAAAAAGCAATGAAAGCCTCCTCCCTCTAATAACTTCAGTCGAGACAACGGGAGATTTCCTGTTGAAAACACACAGATGAGACAAACATAAGGAGCTGAATCAACACGGCTGCTGTAAGTGACTTTTTTACTGCTTTACTGCAAAATGTGAATTCAACCACTCATGCTAGTGCAGCATCAAGTTCTGATACTGTGTGAGGTGTGTAATTCACAAAATTGACCAGGGAGGATGATAGACAAGTTAGCCTTAATTTTTTTTTTTCCAAACCAACAGCAATACCTCTAATCCACCTGCAGGAATCAAATAGTTGTATTTATATAAATAAGGCCAAAAAAACCCAAAAATATTCTGTTCACGATAACTCAACCGATCTGGAATTGCTCACGATAAAGTTTTTATTATAAATTTCTCTTTACAATTCTTTGTTTAATCTCATACATCTCTATATAAACCACAGACATTTTTTTTTGCATCACACTTTTTGCCATAAGTTCCTCATAACCCATAATATTTTTAATGGACTTGAACTTGTTCGGTTTGGTTACATCTAGGTGAGGTGAAACAATAATAGTGTTCACTTTAAGCATACCCTGCATGAATAGGATGAAATAAATTTATTTCTGGTCGACCAACCATAATTTTTTTACCAGAAACACCAAAAGTTATCTAGTGATCTATCAGCTACACATGTGTAAGATACCATTTTTTTTACATCTACGTTCATTTACTTAAAATGTTATGATTATATATAATTATAAATTTATATATATATATATATATATATATATATATATACATATATACATCCACCACCCACAGGAAGGCTGACAGCACGGTAATGTTCGATTTTGGGTTGCGGTCTTGGAGACAGCTGCCCGTGCGACGCTGTAATGGATAATAAGATGAAAACGAATGAATGAATGAAATGAAAAAAAATTCTAAAAATATAAAAATTAAAATATCTAATTTATTTTTCATGTTAGTTTGTTTCTACTTTAATTACTCAAGTGGTACCGGAATTCCCAACACCTGGGTTTAGCTACTTGACTGGAGTTGATCTCTAACATCTAAAATACCCAGAATCTGACTGTATTTACTGTATTCAAAAACACCACCCTCTCAAACCTCTCAGTGCAAATATTTGTTCGGAACCTAATGGCGGGAGGCCAACCTGTCAGCGTAAACTTTTGTGTGTTCTTTACTGCACAGTGTTAGCAGAGAGATGGGCGGGGCTCCACCTCTTCTGTTTTTCTGACCACATTACATCATCACCGCAGCAGCAGCACCAGCAGCAGGACTGGAGGACTGACAGAGCTGTAACTAAACAACCCAAACACCAACAGAGTTCTCTACTAGGATATCAGGAACTTTCTGGCTTTGTTTTTGTTTTTCAAGTCACTTGAAACTACTTCCTGTTTGCTCTGCTGCACTCTACTATAGCAGGACATACCCTACAGTACAGGTTTACCTTAGACTATGAACTTTGTCCCATGTTGTCATGGAAATGAGTCAGATTATCCGGCTTAGCCTGTCTCCACATGAGCAATGTGTCTGACATCTACAACAAATAATTAGGTTCAATCCCTCAAACGAAAGTGAGGAGAAACAAAAAGTAAAAAAAATCTTGTATCAGTATCAAATTGATGTGAAACTTCAAAATACAACTTGCAGGAAGTGCATTGTATGGAAAGTGACTGTGGTTTAATGTGTGAGACACTTCATGTTCAGCAGCAGGGCCAGAAATGGATCAGAAAGAAGTGAAAGTCAAACTATGTGCAGCTGGAGATGACCACAGGATTAGACTTCTAACCCTAACCTTCTGTCCATTCATTGCCATGACATCCTGCTAAATACTGACCTCTGGTTTGAGAAAAATGTTACGCATTTGAGTTGAAACTTTAATTAATGAATACAGACTATTAACCAGGCTTAAAAAGGGATTTTCCCAGTGTAGATAAGATCAAAATTACAGAGAATTGTTCCGTGTATCTCTGGCAAAGACATACATCTTTAGTTTTAGGAAGTTTTACCTCAAATTTAAACTTGAAAAGATAGTTATTTGGTTTGACAGTTCTTTCCATGCCACGTGTTAGGTAAAATGTGGCTGTGGTGGTGTAGTGGTTAAGGAAGCGGCCTTGGATCCACATGGCTTAAGGTTCAAATCCACCAGCTGCCAGGTTGCCACTAAGGTTCTCTGATCATAGCACCCTCCCAAAGTCTAACAGTATAGAGATGTGTGATTTGGATGGCAGTCGTGGGGATTGCCCAAGACTCGGGAATAGATAAGAGGATGAAGATGAATGGGTGGTTATTTTTTTTTTCTCCCACAAACTTGCTTGATCTTGATAAAATAATTGTCTATGAATAATCTATGACTTAGAGTAACAAAAAGAGTTTGTGTTTAGAGGTGACATGCTTGGTCAATACCTCGTCTGGCGCCACCCCAATCACACTGCAACTAGAAGTTACGTGGGTCAGGATGGCGCTATGCTCAGAGCACCTCAGAGGTAACCTGACAACTGGGGGATTTAAACCCGAAACCTGCTTCCAAGGCCACCACTGCTATCTATAGAACAATAATATAAACACAGGGGAATCCAAAATGGCCGCCTCTTCAGACTAGAACCACACTGATGTCAATGTAAAGATTGGATCATCACTGAATTATACAAGCTTAGAATTTTCCTTTAGCTTAGTGTACACTTATGGAAGCATTAATCACTTCTTGATTCCTGTCACTACTGATCTGATGACAAACCTACTCCTACTATGTCATCTCCTCACTGCTGGTCATCATCTGGTCATTACCAGTCCTAGCGGTGACTCTTCATTCAAAGTGAACTTGCCTTTAACTCAGTATCTTCTTGATAATGAAGGAAACCGAACTCCTTGTCATCATGACATTGTGATCCACACCAAAGCACACAACGAATTGCGATAACTTGACAGATGGTGGACTCAAACCTACAACCCTCTTTATTTACTGTGCTTGTTTGGTTTATTACATTTCATTTCAATTGTTCTCACTATGAATGTGGGAACAATCATCTAGTTTTACTCAAGCTGACGCCAAGAAAACCCAAAAAAGAATGTAGACGATGCATCTAAACTGAAAAAGGTAAACTAAAGATTACATGACCTCCCTGCAGCACCTGTGTTATCCTTCTGGAGCAGACAAGGGCAAACTTTGTGGGGAAAAAAGATGGAATGAAGATTAGTGTGAACTAAGATAAATGACCTGTAAAAGTCATAAATAATGGCTAATTTGCTAAAAGGGTTGATGCTTTATCTAATAGGCAATTGCTGGCATTGAAAGAAAGAAAATAAAGTTGGACTTTAATGATCCCAATGATGGAAAATGATTGTGTTAACATCTGTTTTAGATGCAGGCATGCTAACCACTGGACCAAGGGACTGACAACAGGACATTGCAGGAATAAGACAGAAGAATATTGATTTCAAAGTAGTATAATTTGGACAAATTTGACGGACCAGATAAAAATTCTTAACGCGCCCCATTTGGCCCCTATACCTTATTTTGCCCAGGACTGGAGGTTGCACTTCTCATTTTGAAGAAGATTAAATTAACACAGTGAAAAAATTTGCCTTTAGATAAGTCAAACAATGCTTCTGACCATAGTATTTCTTCTCATTTTTGAAATAACTTTATTGTTTTATGTCCTAAACCAATTTTTACTGGGGGGACACATCAACGTTCCCTTGAAGGGCCGGTTGTCAATGGGAGACTGTTGAGATGGAACTAGTCCAGAGCCTATGGATATGTATTATTGTAGTTAAATATACGTAGTTAATTTAACTAACAAATGATGTTCATTGCTGTTAAATAAAACATATTTTTTATTTTCAAGTTATGAAACATTGCTGCAAAGACATTATATAATTCTTTGTAAGTTCCCGGGCCGTACAAAATGATTTGGCGGGCCGCATTTGGCTCCCGGGCCTTAAGTTTGACACACATGTCCTGAACAAGTATAGTAATGTATGGGAACATAGTTTCATGAATCAGGAGATTTCCAGACTACTTTATAATACTTTAGTTTTACTACTAAAGCCTCACAGTAAATATTTTGTGCAGTATCTGTGGAGTTTCAGCTCCAGTTTTTCCCACTCCTTCACCTACAAAGCAGGTCAGTGAACAGGCCTCCAGTCTCGGTCAACCGGAGTACATTACAGGGGTCTTTTCCCCTCTGACATGTCCTGACTGTGGCTCCGGCAAGGATGACTGGGCCCGTGGCCGTGCGCGCTGCGTCAAACCGGGATGTTCGGGAAGTGAGGTGTGCGTAAAAGTCTGCGCGACCGTGACTCAGCTACGTTTCCGAGTTTGTAAAAAGTTGAGAGTTCCGACGGGGCTTCGTCTCTACCGTAAGTAAGGATCTTTTGCTCCTCTTACCTTCATGCCATTGCGCGTGTGTTCGAGCCCAACTTGGTCTTCAAGGAGATCCGTCCGCCCTCGAACTGTCCCGGAGCCGAGGCGTGGAGGAGCAGGAGGAGCGGGTATCCGCGCTCAGAATGAACCTCAAAGTGAAAGAATGCGTTGATGATTCGTTATCAAAATAACTTATGAGCCAGAGTGTGTGTAGAGCTCCGAAACCAGGAGCTGGGCTTGCAGATGGCACGGCCCCCCGCCCCCTAAAACTCCCTCATACACACAGGCAGGGTAAAATGGATGGAGGGGAGAAAGAGCACAGGAAAAGGGAGGGAGGTATGGAGGAATGGAGGGAGGGAGGAGAGAGGAGGTCTGTGCAGCGCATGCAGAGTCAGACTTAACCCTTTCCCCTCCTGGTGTTGCAACTCATGTGCAGGTGATCCTGAAATCCTCATTGTTTTAATAACAACCTTTATCAAAGTGTCTGGAGTCAAGGCAGGCTGTCGTACCTCTTCTCGACCGCCAGGAGAAAGTTGTATAGTGACTGTGCAGGATAAAAATAAACACCATCAACTCCAGCAGACACCTTCCTACAGGGATGTATAGTTAAAGCTGTGGCATTTTTTTACAGGAGACTGAGTGAACCGTTCAACCCCGGTGGGACTCTCCAAAGAGCTTCATTTCCTCCTTCTCCTCCTCCTTCTCCTCCTCATCATCTGCTCTTTACTTATTAATCAGCTCTAATGGCTTGTTGTCTGAATCCCTGTTTTGACCCTGGCGTAAATCCAGTTCACCGTCTGAAATAATGCCTGCTGGTTTTCTAAACGGTAGAAAGTTGTGCTCAAAAGTGCCGAGGGATGATATCAGAAAATGCTGAGTGAATAGTGATTACCCAACTGGGACAGAGAAAGGTGGACTGAGCAGGATCTGCAGGAAATACCAGCTCCACCTTGACAGAACAAAGGCCAGGGCTGCCAGAGACAACAAAAGCCTGAAGTGCACTGGAATCTACAGTTTACAGAACACAAGGGAACAGTGTCAGGGAGGACATGGTGAATGTACTTTTGTATATAACTGATTAACTTTCGCTACCAGGATCCAGAACGGGACGGCCGGCGGCGTACAGTAGTTCTCAAGGCCGGTTTAATTCAACATGACTCCTCAGTCACCACTTCCAGCCTGCCTCCTCCTTCCTCTCCTCACTGTTTTGCCGCCCCGTGTCTTTATTTCTCCTGAAAACAGATGCCTGAACTCCTTTTGTTTCCCAACAATGGCCCGTGGAGGTCAGAGCACAGAGAAGCAAGTATGGGAACGCAGAGGGGGAGGTGAGAGGCCAGGCCCCGGTACTTAAAACAAAACACAATCCTGCGCAGCAGTGACGTCCTACAACACAGAGAACAAGAAATAAAGTTTTGCTTTGTGACAAATAAATGTTTATAAAACATGAGGTTTAAAGATGGGGCAGGAATCAAGTACTGGGCTGCAAAAAAAAAGCCTGGATATAAAACTAAATGTCCTTCCGGTTTGGCGTTAACTCATCGTTGCCGCCATCTAGTGGTAATAAAGCAGTGGTGTTTTCTGTCGTCACTGTGACGCTTCATTTCTTATTGATTGTTCTTTTCCTGGAGAAGATGACTGCCTCAGGATCTAAACCGGTGACTTGGTTATGTCTCACAGGGACGTGAGGGGAGTTTCAGGAAGAGATGATGCTGCTGTGTGTGGAAATGTTTGAGTTTCCATTAATGTTAACACACCATGGTATAAAAATAGAATTACCAGACAATGGCCGACTAAGAGATTACTCATATGAAATGACGGATTGACACTGAAGGCATCAGAATGAACTGGAATTAGTCCTCAGGTGAATCCACCAGCTGAACTGAGGTGCTCTCACTGTCCCAACCTGCATAACTACCCCAGGGCTCACCTACTTAAGTATGGTACGGTGTGATTTGGGTGGCAGTTGAGGAGACTGCTACCCCTGCAACCCGGCAACGGATAAGAGGATTAAGATGAATAAATAAATAGTCGAAAGAGTGGAGAACTTCACTACAATGCATGCAGCAAAAAAAATATATATTTGGCTTGGGCCCACTAGTGGCTGCCCCCGCGCTCCCCCCTTGAGGTTGGAGCAAACAATTCGCCTGGTTTCAAACATTGCCCCTGATTACAATAGTAACAGTTCAATTATTAGAAAACATTCATGTTATACAGATGATCTAATTCCAGAGAAGTTAATTTACATATTAGCCGACTATTCATCTACATTATCATTCCATACTGTGTAATATCTGTGGGAATTATTCATGTTTTTTCCTTGACATGTCCTGGGTTTAGCCAGAAGATGAGTGTCCTATATAGTTTTTGGGATAAACCTCTGTGTATTAAAGTGAAGGCCACTAGATGGCAGCATCGTGGCTCATTTAATCAAGCTCAACCTCATGTAGCTGTTTTTACAGCTAAATAAGTATATATTACCAGGATGATAGCAGTATTGATTAAGGTAGGTATCAGAAATTGGGACGGTCAGCACATTAGATTTTGGCAAGTACATTTCCTACCTCCCTATATTAAATATATGTACAGATTGTTTACGGTGTTTCCTCTGATAACACAATGTCTGGGTTTACCCGGAAGACGAGTGCCCAAAAATAGCTTTGGGGATAAACGTATGTATATTTAAGTGGAGATCACTAGATGGCAGCATTGCAGGTCATTTAATCATTGCAAACTCATACACCATTACTTATAGGTAAAAAAAATACATATTACCAGTTCTATATCATTATAGGTTAATATCAGAATCTATATAAATATATGTTACACATATTATGTTATCATAACTTAACGTTTAAGCTTAACGTTTGTTTTTGTGGACAACATAAAGAGGACCCATTATAGAAGGCCCACTATATTTTTCCACGCGTACTGACGTTTTGTCCTACCCATAACATTTCCCTACCCTTCGTTTTAAAGGTGGTAGCATATTTGTATAGATGTTACATATCTTTAATATCTATCTCACACCTTATTAGTCACTACTTCCACTAATTTGAGTCACTTGACGTCAGCAACCTGATGCCCCCCTTGGTGGCGAGACCCGGGACTGTTAGTCCAGCCTTGCTTATATTCAGTGTTCATATTTTTTTAGATACTGAGACATGCACTAACTACATAAGCCAGCTTTAACAGATTCACCCTGCAGTAAAAATCTCCTCTATCAGGAGGTGGAGGGTGAACTAAAAAAAAAATTGATTTTTTTTATGCAGTCTTTTAGTCACGCTCTTTCTCTAAGCTGATGCTGCACAAACGAGGATGTAAAGTGGAGTGTGGTCTGAGCTGGGAGCTGGAACACAGTGCAACAGTTCTGCCTCAGTATTGTTCCACGCTGTGTTGCTATTTTAAACCATGCAGCACCAATATATCCTCTCTGCGAGCAGTGCTACGTTTCTGCTTGTCGTAATAAATGCGCCGATCTTTACTGCAGGTCACCTCAGGTGAGAGAATGCAGTTTTTTTGCAGTACAATTATAGTGTGTGTGTATCTAATATTACAAAAATAAATGTATGTTGAAAAGCAGTGGCAGGCCCTGCGTTTTAACCTAAGGCCTTCAGACTCCTGGGAGAGCTTATCCAGTTTATTCATGTACCCCTCCTTCATGCCTTCTATGTCGGGCCATCTAGAAGGCTCTGAGGTCACAATCTTTCAAGATGATTGGTCTATGCCCTGAGTCCTTACTTTTGATTCTGAAGGTTGTGGCAGATTTCATGAAACTTGACAACACTAGCTAACTGAAATATGATTTGATTAAAACCTCTATATTTTCAAATGTAAAAACTCTTTTATATTAAAAAACAATAATTGTTAAAAACAATAATAATATTTTTTTATTTAAAATTATTTATGAATAAATGTGAGTATGTTTAGGCCAGCAGAGAAGGCTTTGCTGGCCCTGACTGCCTACTGTTGAAAAGTTTTACATGTGATATTTTATTTCATCAGGGAAGTTACACAGCCATCCAGGTCATCATGGTCAGGTTTGTTTAAAAAAAAACTACACTCAAAGTAATGTCACAAAGACATGGAGTTTGCTTTCCCACAGTTCATGTTGTAGTGGTGTATTTGAGGCAGGCAAAGTTTCCATCCTTCAAGAATAAATTTTGTGTCCCCGGTTAAATAACTACTTTTTTCTCTGCTCCACAAAGACGTCTCACTCTCTCCATGGCAATCCTTTTCTCACCCACTGCGTAAACAGGCCTTTCTTCAGGTTTCCATGAAGATGCTGCCACCATTATGTGGGCTGTTTATTCCTGGTGTCCTTGGCTTGTGTGAAGGACGCTGAGACAGCTGTGTGGTATGCACTTGTTCTTGCTCTGGAGTGGTCAATTCAGAACTCATTCACGTTCAGCACGTACCAAAACCCGTCCCAAATGATGTCTTTTGAAGTGCGCTCCACTGAAGCGTCCTCTAATGTTGGACGCTTGTGCTGTTTGTTTGGGCTGTCGCCGAAGACTCATCATCGGGTTTTGTGAATCATAATGAAGCAAACAGTCGTGATAACTGTTGAGCGGTGTTCACCTCTGACTCAGTCATTTACAAACTCCAGGGATGTAAGGTAAAAGTGCTTTGTTCAATAATCTTAATGAGCCTGCACTGTAAGGGGTTGAGGACATAGTAGAATACATCCGCAGTGAAACTGACAGGAAATGAAGACTCCGAACAGTCCCTGTCACATGACTAAAATGCATTCATTTCCGTATCCATGACTACAGTGTTTTAGGCAATTATCAGGACACTGTCCACCAGTTTATCCCTGCACTTAGCCATAATGAGATGACAGCACACCTGAACAAGGTGTTAAAAATAGACTAAATTGTTTCTGTAGGTATGAATGGATAACAGAGGGGTCAGGTGTAGCTCCAGGGTCAAGGGGGATTTCTCTCTTTCCCAGAAAGGCTCGGTTTGGGAACAAACTGTTTACAGTCGTGTTCCTAAACCTCCAGGTTTCCCAAATATCTTTCATACACATCCACAGACAAAAGGAAAAACGGTTTATTTCATTTATTATGACCTACATTATTTAAGGTTTTTTATTTACCTTAAATTGTATGTCACTTTGGACAAAAGTGTCTCTTTATCCAATGTATATAATGAATTCAGCATCAAATGTTGTAACAGATTAACAGAATGTGATAAAGGGACTGAAGCCTTGGGCCTCACCACCAGGGGGCTCAGGTTGCTGATGTCAAGTGACTAAAATTGGCAGAAGTAGTCTACTTATACTAATTTTTTTTAACACCCAATATATTTATCTACCCTCTCTTTTCAAGGCCTTAAATAGATATTATAGGTGTTTAACATATATTTTTTTATATGTATATGATACCACCTTGAAAACAGAGGGTAGGAAGATATTATGGCTATTTAACATCTATAAAAATTTGCTACCACCTTCAAAACAGAGATTAGGAAGATATTATGGTTATTTGACATCTGTAAGAATATGCTATCACCTTTAAAATTAAAAAGTATTATGGGTAGGAATAAACTCTGACATGAAGATATAGGAAAATACTTACTACAAAAACAATGATGAAAAAAATTTCGGCTTCTGAAGAGACTTGTGTCAGTGCACTTGCCCTGATAGAGACATGAAATGAAGCCCCCCTTCGTAGCCCCAGGCCTCAGAAAAAGCTAATCCGGCCCTGTGTACAGTATATGAATGCAAAAATCACATAATAGCAATAATCTACAGTAGCTCTGTAGATACAGTAGTCACTAAATGAATAGAATAAAAAAGTTTAGTGGGTAAATGTTGGTATACAAGTATACAGTAAAAATCGCAAGATGGCAGAAATGTAACTTGTCTAATTAAAGTCATGGCTAAATACACGAATAAAAAAATAATCTTGGGGATATACGTATCTTTTATTAAAGTTAAGGTCACTAGATGGCAGCATTTCAGCTTATTTAATCAATCTCAGGATCATTCAGGGATTTTACCTGCTGAATAAATAAATATTATCAGGCCCTTACAGTTTTTGAAAATACTAATAAATTACTTTTAATCGGAATTAAAAGTATTTGGAGAAAATCAGCAAAAATACATTGGCTAAGAGTTAAAATCCCTGTTCAAAACATGCATTGAACTACAGTATTATATTCTTATATAGTTGAACACAATGTATTTGTCCTAAAGGAAAATGTGCATTGAAGGATTTTTTTCTTCTTTTTGCAATTTATGTTTCATTTGGAAAACTGAATAATATTAGAGAAAACCTAATTTCCCTTAGTTTTCCCTGAGGACATTAGAGCACCTCTCAGTGTGAAGATCCTTCCAGACACAGAGAGGGGGAAAGAGACGTATCTTTTGTGTTTCTATAAAAGGAGCGAGGTTTGGATGACAGGCAGTGACGCAGGCTCTCCTGCGCCTGTCGGGGTGTATAAAAGACAGACTCTTCACTCGGATTCAGCAGAACACATGTAGATGTTTCCACGGGGACGTTGAGATTGCAGAAGACTCGGAGAGCAGAAATGCTGGAGAGAACAGAGAGATGAACACAACTGAGAACCTTCATCTTTCAGTTGATGGCATTCTCGAAATGTTCAACTCCTTCATTGGGCATCAGCAATCACACCTCACAAACCCACACCTGCCCCTGCAACATCCTAAAGTCCCAAAAACTTCCTTGACTGGCATGGGCATTATTGAGACCGTCAAAGGCTGCTGGAGACAACAAGAGAAGACAATTTCTGAAAGAAGGTCCTCCAGTTCTGGGAGACAACAAAAGCCAATCCATCGACTCCCCAAGAGGTCCATGGATCTGCTGGAGATGGGTCTGAGCAAGCCCAGGAACTGCTGCAGACTCGTGGTGCTCGGAGGACCCAAAGTTGGTAAAACCAACATCCTCCATCGGTTTCTGGATCAAGAATTCGAGGAGCAGTATCAACCCACATCTGAGGACTTTTACAGAAAGCTTTTCCACATCAGAGGAGAGTCCTACCAGGTGGACGTTCTTGACGCCTCCAGTGAAAGAGACTTCCCGGCAAAGCGGCGGTTGTCCATTTTGACAGGTGAGGCAGCTATGCATTTACGAATCATGGAATTTGATCCAAAACCAGTAAAATCACTCATGCTCTTTTCTTCTTTCACCACTTCAGGCGACTTATTTCTCCTTGTCTTCAGTTTGGACAACAGCGACTCCTTCAGCCACGTTTGTGAACTTTTAAAGGAGATCAAATCTGCCAAGACCAAGTTACACAAATTAAGACACCCGGTGAGAATACCGGTGGTCGTGTGCGGTAACAAGTCGGACCTGGAAGCTCAGAGAACCGTGAGTCGGTCCACGGTGATGGAAACTCTCGGTGATGACGTTTGCTTCTTCGAAACGTCCGCTAAAGACGGCTCGGGTCTGGACGGTATGTTCAGAGCCCTCGCCTCTCTCGGAGGACTTCCGGACGAGGCGAGTCCGAACGGGCATCAGATCGTGTCCTTCCTCGCCTACCAGTCGATGTGCGTCGGCCAGAGAGGGAGGAAGGGGAGCAGGATGCCGGTAAGCGGTGCGGCATGTGCGGCTGTGGATCCTACAGCGCGGCGGCCGAGTTTCACCAGCGACCTGCGGATGGTGCTTGGATCAAGCACCAAACACAGTAAACCAGAGAAGTGTCAGATTCAATGAGTCGTGTCTTCTCGCCCAAACCAATTGCAGTAGTATGCTGCAATGTTCTATCATGTCAGGAGTTATACTCTGCAGCACTTGGCCGGACCAGTGCATCCATCTGTGTACAGAACTACTGTATGTTGACTGTCATTAATGATAATAAATCAGTTTCTAATTGTCATATGCTTCTTGATTCAGTCCACTGAGTCACTGTCCTTTCCTTTTCCTTTTTACTAACATTGATGCAAAACCTACGTAGGTGGGAGAGCGATGACTCAAACCCAAACCTTGAACGTCTCTTAACATCTGAGAGACTGTTGACACTTTCCGACACCCACGGATCTGTAAATGAAGGTGGAGGCAATGCTGTGACAATGGCTGACCACAGACCACGTGGTATTTACCATACATGATTAACATAAAGTGAGGAGGTGGGTGAGACACACGGAGAGAACAGAGAAAATCAGCACCATGGATAGAGACAATCGCTCTCGCTGAAACACAGGAGATTTGAATAAATCATGCAAAGCAGAGGTGGGCAAACAAATTGGTTCGCGGGCCACAATTGGTCCTAAAACTCTACAGCGGGCTGGATTGGGACCAGATGGATGGACCGCTGATGTAAACTAAGACAACTGACTTGTAAAAGTCGTGCATAAGGAACAAACAATAAAACGTGTTTCACGTCTTGTCAGTAGGAATCTATAGGGAAAAACAAAAGCAGAAATAAAAACAGTACACCAGGGGTGTCAAACTCGCGGCCTGTGAGCCATTTGCGGCCCGTGTAACGATATTTTGCTGATTATTTATATATATATATATATATATATATATATATTTCATTTGTAGTGAAAACTGAAAGCTTACACAGCCCTACACTGAAATGAAAGTGTGGGTGGTGGCCCTGAACTTATTTGACTTTGAGAACCCTGCAGTAGGTTCTTTTTTTTTATTTGGTTTCTGTAAATGATGTTTTGCATCAATACAACAAAAGCCCAGAGGGAAAATATTACTTAAACCTGTGTCATCAACAAATAAACAAAACCTAAATGGAAGATTATCCATTAGGGAAAACCTCTGTGAGATTAAGTTTGACTATGAGGAAAAAAAAATCGTATTTTAATGCAATAAATTGGGACAAGATTACAAAGACTCTGTTTAATTGTTAAATTTTTCAAGTAGAAATATACAAATAAATAAATATTGTCAAAAACACATAGTGTTTAGTCAAGTTTTAGAACCAGCAACTTGTTATTATTGCATCATGTGTGCTCAGCATGATGGTCAGTGTCCACTCATGTCTTCTGGGTCTGTCCATCAGCTCTGACGTTTCTCTCACTTTTCTGATGAACTTTGGTTTGCAGTTCCACCAGTAGAGCTGGTAGAACGCTGTCCAACAAGGCCAGACCCTCTGAGGAGCAGCGAAGACCCCTAAAGAAAACAAAACAGAAAAAACACTGTCATTTTACACCCCTAGTCACACATCCCTAATGACAAATTTCTATTTTTCTCTAACTAAAACTTAAAAACAAAGTTTCAGCGACTCAATGCATTCCTAAATACCAGAGACCTGTTATCCAGGATCAGTTGTCCATCCTGAAGCAGCTCTCGGACATGAGTGGACGTGCCAAAGACATCACGGAGGCTCAGCTGAGGACTGAACAATTCCCAGTGCTGTTAAAACAACAAAACATGATCATAAAAACAGAGACACTACGCTGAACAGAGTGTTTTCCACTCTGTTGTCTGTGATTGTGTCCACCTCACCTTGTGACTAATGCCCTCGGTCATCCTCAACCCCATCACCAACACCTCCTCCAATCTGTTCGGATAACACAACATGTCAGCGAGTCGATAATATGACTTTGACAACGACAGGGACAAAGTGACAAAGTTGGAACAAGCTGATTATAGTGACTGGACGTGGACAGAAGGTCTGAAAGAACAAACTCATATTTAGCAACTTCTATCAGGACATTTATCAAATTGTGTTCATGTGTTGATCCAACTAAGTGACAGATCTGTCGCCAGGATCACACGTCTATTTTGGATTCCCAATCACATCATCAATGTTTGAAAGTGTAACTGCTCACACTTCAACAGGGCTGAGCTTGGTCCTCCTCCGTGTTCCATGTCCCCAATGCCGGACTTCTCGCATCCACACGTCAGGCTCCAGCGTCTGTGTCCGCGCCTCGCGTACAACACCTCCCCCGCCCAGGGCCACAAACCGCCCATGTGCTCCTGTAACAACACTAGAAAAGTCTAGAAACTGGTGTCTCCACTCTGATCAAGTTGAAAAGAAGTCAATTCTTTACCTGGACCTACGCCTATGTACTGTCTTCCCTTCCAGTAGCTCAGATTGTGGAGGCTCACTGCATTCTGGAAAACACATTGTTTTGTTTGAAAGGTTATTCTTAATATTCATGAGATTCAGAAATTAACATAAGCTTAAGACAACTTCCTTATTCTTCTCCTTTTAGCTTGTCCCTTTTTTCAGCGGTTGCCACAGCAACTCCCTCTGTCCTCAACACTAACTATCTACCTATGTATGCAATTTATATATGCAAAAAAAAAATAAAGGCCATAAAACAGAGGAATACTTTTCCTCTATGTATGCATTACAATATATATATTTTTTAATTATAAAATTAATTATTTATTACCTGTTCACAGCAGAAAATGTCTTAAAATGTCCATATTCCATTGCGTCTCAAAATTATTTAAATTTAATAAATTACGCACAAATTACCAAACATTTTATAATGGGCAAAAGACTGTTTCAATATTTTATTTTTATTATCAAGTTAACAAGAAGATAACTAACATTTTTGGCAAAGTTGGACACCTCATACTGCACGAAGCCGCTCTGCTGCAGAACCCTCCTGGCCGTCTGGTACATCTGAGCCGTCTGGTCTTCAGTCGGCACAGTCAGCTCACCTCTCTGCACCTGTTTGAAGAGCTGCGTGCCTCTCTCCAGGGTCAGCTGGTACAGGGACACATGGTCGTCACACAGCTTCAGGAGCTCAGACAACTCCTTTTCCCAGGATTCAGCGCTCTGTTCAGGCCGACCAAACATCACATCTACTGACACTCTTCCTGGACACAACCTCCGAGCTTCTTCAATGGTCTTCAAAGCCTGAAAGGAGTTGTGGTCCCTTCCAAGAACTTTCAGATCGGCATCCTGCAAAGACTGAATTGATGAAGAGTGTGTGAGAATATAGTGAATCAAATCAGTTATTATCTTATTCTTAAGAATTATTTACCTGAACACCTATGGAGAAACGGTTGACACCAGCTTTGGAGTAATCCTCCAGTTTTGACATTCCTGTAGGAGTGGGATTGACCTCGAGCGAAACCTCTGCCTGATCTGACAAATTCACCAGCCTGGACACAGTTTCCAGGACAGCAGCGATGGAGGAAGGTGGAGCCAGGCTGGGAGTTCCACCGCCAAAAAACACAGATGTGATGCTGCAAATTGAAACCAACAAACCAGTTTGCTTTCATTGATAGTTTAACGTTTAACACTGTACTTTAATTAAAAATCAAATCCATACCAGGAAACCTGACTCAGTCTCAGAAGAGTCTCAGTCTCTCTCTGCAGACACTCAGTCATGACACGGGTGTTGTCTTCCTTGGGAATGTACTTGTTGAAGTTGCAGTAGGAACATCTTCTGAGGCAGTAGGGCCACTGTGAATAAAAAGAGTAGAGCTAGATTAAACAAAAAACATTATATTAACTATGGCAGTGGTGACCTAGTGGTTAAGGGAGCAGGCCACTCAGGTGTTCTCAGCATAGCACATAACTTCTGGGTTCATCCATTACCATAATACAACATGAAACGAAAACAGCAGGTAAACAAAAAATATAGATATTGAATAAAGATTTTAGTCAGGACAAACTACAAGTAATGTACTAATTGCATAAAATCACATTCACACCTTAAGTAAAGTTATCATTTGAGAAATTAAATAGTTAGACAATACAGATACATGGTAAAACAAAAGGTACAAAACAAATCGGTGAAATTGACTTGTTTTTAACGCGTAAATCCATATAAAACTCTCATTATGACATGACAACAGATCTTGTTTTAATGTTAGTTACACTTTTACATCTTTGTGTCTGTCTGTGCATGGGTTATAACGACTTAAAGCTATCTCACGTGGACATAGAGTGAAGCCTCCTCTGTGAGACGTTCAGAGTCTGTTTTTCCTCCATTTCCATCTCGGTTTGTTCCTCCTCCAGCTGTGAAGCGCTTAACGGGAAACAGAAAAGGTCTGACGGCTGGAAACAAGCGTTTGACTGATGTCTTAACAAAGTTCTTCATCTGTCTGACCGTAAACATAGGTCATTCACGAGTCGTCAACTGTCTTCATAGATAGAAGGAGAAACACCGGTTTCTTTCACGTCGACCGGAGCCGCTCACTTTTTCGTTACTCTATAGGTATAAACCCAAAATCGTTTTTAATTCTTCTAATTTACTTTTTTACGTCTCATTTTGGCCTCCAGTTCTGTTTAATATGACGCTTGACATACGCCGGAAGTACTTAAACGTAAACTCCGGTTTTGCAGTACCACTTCTGGCCACTGAGTATCGCAGTTTTACCAGTGTCGAAATCATAAATCAGTGGTTTATTTTAACAGACATACAATCTACAGTGAATACAAAGTCTACGGGTGACACGGCCGTGTATAAATGTTGTATAAATGTTGATTCATGACTTATCAATCCAATTTTAACAACAAATACTTTTTGTGTTTACATAAAAAGCTTTTATCAACATTAAATATCCGTATTTTCCTTGCTAACACCTTTCTCTCATTACACAGCTATGTTAGCGCAGGGATTTTGTAGGATTAAGGCCATCTTTAATGACAGCTTTAAATAATTGATATAATTATACAGTGGCATGTAGGCTGTCATAAAAGTGTTTATGCCACTGATCCTGAGCCAGCAACCTGGATAAGGAAATGCTAAGTTACATAACTTTTCTGTTTATTAGTTTATTGTTTTAACATTTATATTCAGTATAATTTCCTAGGTGTTTACAAATTAAAATTTTAAAGACAAAAGTATAATTTCACGTGCAGTAAGATTTGGAAATAAATAAAACTGCTGCTTGATTGTTTTTCTAGCAAACAATATGTAAAAGTGCAACATTCCTCCGACACCCAACATTTCCTGAAGCCTGGCCATGGGTTAGTTAAAATGTAGCTCGGATAACACTAAGGGTGGAGTTTCAGCAGGGAGTGCCATTGTTTCAGGCTGAGCCAGACGACACACTCACATTCACACACACCTGAGCGCAGGTGCCGCTCATTGCTGTCTTTGCCTCAGCTTGAAGCTGAACAGAAATAGTGCAGACCACGGTGCTGTCTGGATACAACCAGCCGCAACAGATACAGTAAGACGCTGTACTTTTATCTAGCAGTATTATTTGTTTAATATTTAACTGTTCTCTGTAATATATCACAGTTTGACAGCAGGATCAGCAGAGTTAATGACAGGCAGCTTGAAGTGTTCAGTAAGAGGGAGGCCAAAGAGGAGATTTATGGATACAACGAGGGAGGATATGGAGGAAGTAGGAGTCAGAGTAGAAGATACAGAGAACAGGTGAAGAAGGAAATGGAAACAAACTGGAAAAGAGAAGAAGCCTGAAGTGTTCACTAACGACAGAGTTGTTATGATGTAACAGCTGACCTGTTGAACAACATGTTTGCCATTACATATTTAACAAAGCTTCTGCTTTTAAAGAAAATCCTGTTTAGCTCAAACAGTGAAAACCCTTTAAATGTATGATACCGTGGACTCCTCTGTACTCAGCTTCTACTTCCGTTCAGTGAAAATACAGTCCTCATCCTCTTCTTGGTTTATCATTGGTTGACATGAGTGGAATGTTGTGTTCATCAACATGACGTACATTCTTTTGTGAAGGCTAAGTGCTGCAAGGTGATGGTGAAACGTATTTGCATTTGTTTTTGTCAAGTATTTTTTAATACTTATGGTTGATGACAACATTTTAAAAATGTTGTTAAATTTAGTTATCAATTGAGAAGTTGAACCTTATTGAAGGGCAAAGTTTAGAGGTACAGTCAATGAGTAACTACAGAAATATAATGGGTATCAGCCATATAATAAAGATACATGAGACGTTACCAAATCTCAGTGGTGGGCCGTGCATTTCAACCATAGGCCTTCGGTGATGTCATAGTTTCTTGTCTGTCCAGTTGTATTTCTGGCATACGTTTTTAAGCGCTTGAATGTCGAGAATGAGCGTCCCAATCACGGGACACGTATGCCTTCAACATAGGGCCAGCTAGAAGGCTCATCTGGTGAGATGATTGGTCTGAGCGCTGTAAACTGACCGGGCTGTGTCCATTCACTTACAGTGGGCAGAACCACCGCTATTGATTCTAAAGGCTCTTACAGATATCATGGAACCTGACAACACTAGCTAGCTGAAATGTGAAATATGATTGGACAAAAAGTTTATATCCAACTTTTTAAATGTAAAAAAATCTTCAAGAAAGAAATAATAAATTTTTTTCAATTTTTTTCAATACAATTTAACTTCAAATATTTCTGAATAGATGTGTTTTGTCTCAGAATGTTTAGGCCAGCAGGGAAGTCTTTGCTGGCCCTGACGGCCCACCACTGCTAAATCTAAGTCAAGAGTCATGCTCTGGACCTTATTTTCTCAAATCAGAGAATTTAAGAAAGAGCTTCACCGTCTTTGCAAACCCACATAATTTGTTGAGGCACCAAAAGACAATCTGAACAGTATATAAAGGATATTTTAGGTCAGGGATGGGCAAAATAAGGTCTGGGGACCCAGATGTGGGCCATTTGGTATATTTGTAGTATCATTTTGCTTTAGCCCTATGAGACCGTAGCATTGACCCTAAGGCTGACCTGGTGTCGGCCTGATGAACGATATTATGTGAGTTGGGGAGATAAATATCTACTAAATAGGCAAATTAAGATGCTTTGCATGTATGCAAAGAAGACAAGAGATGAGGAAAATACATGTGTTAGCTGTAAAGTTGCACCATTGTTATAAGAAATAGGATCAGGCAAATGGTAAGTCGAGAGAGCAGAGAGAGCAAAAGATCTACTCTGAGTATCTGTACTGTTCGTAGGAACAAAAGGAAAATCTTCCTGTGTAACATTCATTAACTTTTTTCAGGAAATGGCTTCAACCATCAGCCTCCTTCCAGAAAAGCACTTTTTGTGCCCACTGTGTCGAGACATCTTCACCAGTCCAGTGACCATACCATGCGGACACAGCTTCTGTCTGTCCTGCCTCGGTCACTACTGGTCCAGACACCAGTCCAAGTATTGTCCCCACTGTAGGAGAGTCTTCACTGACAAACCTGACCTCAGTGTAAACCGCATTCTGGCAGACATTGCAGAAAAATACAGGAACGCACGACCACAGAAACCGCCTGATGAAGAAAAGGTATTTGGTCATGTGATGTCTGAAGTTTTTTATTGTGAAACTTAGCACATTTTTCTTAGTTGTTGTTTTAATGTTTTTATTTTTGTTTTTATAAATTTTAGGTAGTAGATCTGGATCAAATGATTCAGGAAAGGCTGCAGAAGATAGAAAGATTAAAATATTCTCTGGAACTTCAAAAGGTAAACCATCATCTTCAAATCTGGTGCCTTCAAAAATGTCAAGTTCTGCCATAGTAACTGATGGTGTTCTTCAACCAGAGCTCCTACCTCAGGGAGGTGCGAGAGAGCCAGAAGGTATTCTCTGTGCTGGTGAACGCCATGGAGAAGAGTCACAAAACTGTTGTTGCCTTGATTGAGGAACGACAGAGAGAAGAGGAGGCAAGAGTGGAAACGCTGGTGAAAGAGCTGGAACAGGAGATTCAGGACCTGACGAAAGAGGCCACGGACACAGTCGACCAGGTTCCTGACACTGATCATAGTGATATGAAGCAGGTCAACCAGGTAGGTACTTCTTCGGATACAGCAGCAGCTTCCAGAGTGAGGACATCAACCTTTTTCTTTGTATTCTACAGAGCACCATCTCAACTGTATCCAGCCATGACATGAAGGACTGGTCTAAGGTCACTGTGGAGACAGATCCTTGTATTGGAGTCACCAGGCGGGCACTGTCAGACATGTTGGATAAGATCAAAATTGAAGTTAATCGGTTATCTAAATCTGGTAAGTTATTCTCAGTAAAACATTTTTGTATCCATATTTTTGGCGACAAATCTGACAAATTAATTGTTTTTATTATTTTTGTATAGAACTGAAGAGAACAGAGAAATACACAGGTGAGTCCCGCTCTGGACATCTTTGTGTGAATTTGTTTTTTGTCTATTTACTGAGCATCAGAATCGGTGCATTTGCACACCAAATCAGACTGCAGCATACTGTCAGCCTTCCTGTGTGTGTTGAGCCCATAGTTCATAGTATGTGGATCAAATCCTCATGGCACCTCAATGGCAACGTGGCAGCTGCTGGATTTGATCTTGAAGCCTTGTAGACCCAGGTCCTCTTCCTTAACCATTAGGCCAACACTGCTGCCTATTTATTAATTTAAGTAGATGCTCTTATCCAAGGAGAACTTACTTAATCAATGATTAAGCCATTTCCAGGATCCTCTCTTCTCTACATCCAAAGGAGACATGCCACCTACTACATTAAAGAGCTGTTGTTTAAGATGACTGAAAGAAAAAAAATAATTTTGTCTCTTTAAACTGGATCCCAAACCTCAACCCTGTGTAACTGTTTTCCCTCTTCCTCCCCAGTGGATATCAACCTGAGTGCTAAGACAGCTCACCCCTACCTCGCCATCTCAGACGACAGGAAACAGGTGAGACACACTGACAAGCTACAGGAGGTTCCGGATCATCCCAAGCGGTTTGACCGTGTGGCGAACGTGCTGGCGAAAGAAAGCTTCCAAAGTGGACGAGGCTACTGGGAAGTGGAGGTTGGAGAGAAGATCGAGTGGAACCTGGGAGTTGTTAAACAGACCATAAACAGGAAAGGCAAGTTCACCGTCTGTCCAGCCAATGGGTTCTGGATTTTAAGCCTGAAGACTGGAGGCCAGTATCTCGCCAACACCTCTCCGGTCACTCCACTGGCTCTGGAACAGAAGCCTAAGAAGGTGGGGATATACATGGACTACATTGAAGGACGCGTGTCCTTCTACTGTACAGAATCTGGAGTCCACATTTACAGCTTCACAGACACCTTCACAGACAAACTCCATCCTTTTTTCAGTCCAGGTCGACTGCACGGTGGCAAAAACGCCTCTCCCTTGATCATCTCCTCAAGTTTTTGTAGCATTTAAAGACTGAAAGACTTTGTCTAGTGTACAGTTGACTGCCATTGTGTATGAAATGTATTTGTTAAATTATTTGATCTCACAAGGAACCACATTTTTTCCAAGTCCACACTGTGAACAAGAGCTCTCCTAAGAACCAAACTGTTAAACTTCAATAAGAGCCATCAACAGATGTAAAAAGAGGAAAGAATAAAATGGAAGGCTCTCATAAACCGACGGGTAAGGCCAAGGAGAAGAAAGCGCAGAAAATGGGTTGCAGAGATGGATGGATGGAAGGGGGGGTGCAGAGGTTGCAGAGAAGGGAGGGAGGGCACGGCCGAAACAGCAGGGCATTGTGCTCGTACACCAGGCACTGGGAGTCACACTCAAACACGTTCACGCATTCACACAATAACACGGCCGTGCACACAGGCGCATGCTTCTGCCCACTGCCACACAGAATTGCGTTGGCATCTGGGAGGGCAGCCCCATCTCCAGTCCAGTCCTGGGTGTCGAAGTGGATCGAACCCTGTTTACTCCAAGACTGAAACGCTCCTGCTCTCCAGACTTCCTCCGGAGTACACCTAAATCTCAGGGCCATCACAAGACTCATCACTGACCTTCATCAGATAAGGACCTGTGGGATCAGCATTCAGCCTCCAGGAGCAAGACTTTTAACTCATTTGAGGTAAAAAAAACAACAAAAAAACTGAAATGTTTTTTAGTTTTTCTTATTTTTACTTAGTTCTTGATTGTTAGCTGTCAAATTGAAATTATTTCCACTTTTGTTGTGGTATATTTCTGAAAGATTTGGAAAATGATCAGGTGTAATTGTTAAAATTGAGGCCTGTATATCATTCAGATGAAATATTCCTTATCCTCCTTGTGAGATTATTGTGTACAGCGATGTTTACTTGGCAACACGTATTTAGGGATGATCTCGGACAAGGTTTTGATTCACAGAACTGCTCCAGTGTAGAGACTGTGCGCCGTGATAAAAAGATGATACAGGTCATCTTTGCCCACTCCATGAGCGTTCATGAAAGCTGCTTGTGTTCAAAGTCTCCTCATGTTTTTCTGAGATAATCCACTCACCCTACAAGGCGTAGCTCAACACCCACAGCTGTGTCAAAGAAGTCTATTCTCTGTGGTGCTTGTTGGAATCTGCTAAACATGGGCCTCACAGTCTTTCTACAAATATTTATGATAAATATATGCCCCATTAGGCATCTCACATTTGCAATTATTTACAAACGCTTCAATTTTCTACGAGTGAATGCTCCCCAGAGTTTGTTGTGTTGAAATTTTCCTCTTTATTGCAGGACATCTGAACAAGAACAAGCAGAACTCACCCCCAGACGGAGGATTTAGTTTTGGACATTTTGCAGCATTGTACTGTAGACTTTAAAAATCAACCATAAGGACCAAACGTGAGTCTTCGGGAACAGACAGATTCAAATCCTGACAACAAACACCATCTGATTCAGACATGGCAACCACGGGCATGCAGTTGCTGGGACTAATTATGTCCCTCATAGGCTGGGTTGCCGGGTCGGTAGTCATCGCCCTCCCCCTGTGGAGGGTCACTGCCTTCATTGGTAACAACATAGTGACGGCTCAGATCATTTGGGAAGGCCTGTGGATGAATTGCATTGTGCAGAGTACAGGTCAGATCCAGTGTAAGGTGTACGACAGCTTGTTGGCCCTGCCCAGTGACATGCAGGCTGCCCGGGGCCTCACGGTGTTCTCCGTGCTGCTCTGCGGCCTAGCTCTGGCGCTGGGGGTCCTCGGTGTCAAGTGCACAAAGTGCGTTGGCGTCAACAGCCTCAAGGCCCGAATTGCTCGCATCTCTGGAGCCCTCTTTGCCATCGCAGGGTTCCTCTACCTTGTGCCTGTCTGCTGGACCGCTCACTCCATCATCAGGGATTTCTACGATCCACATGTTGCAGCTCCCCATAAGCGCGAGCTTGGCCCTGCTCTTTACATCGGCTGGGGTGCTTCGGCCTTGCTCCTGATTGGGGGATCTCTGCTCTACGCTGGGTCCAGTCCCCCTGGTATCCCAGGTTCACCCACTTTCAGCAGTGGAGAGAGTAGTCCCCGCAGAGCTCCTGCCTCACAAGTCAAGGGTTATGTCTAAACTCCAGAAAGGTCTGATTGCTCTCAAATCTCACAAAATTCACCCCCAAACAATGACAAAAATGTTTTGTCCTCACGATTTATTCTCATTGTAATGTTTTTATATGTGATGTTACTGTATTTGTTTTTTTTTTCTCTGAAAATCCACTGAAGACTGCTTAGAGAGATTCAGTTATTCTATTATTTCATGCCTGATTTCCTCAAATAACATATTTCTCTGTTTGTCAGCGTAAATCACAATAAAAAAAGATCCCATTGTGGGAAAACTCGTCGCCCAGAAATGTCTCTGTGTCCACATTTTTACAGTCACACTGGAAGAGACGCCACTCAAACCCGTATGTGTCAGAAAGCAGCAGCATGTTGCCTATATAAAGGCAAATCATTGTCTTTTCTCCCTCATTTATGTAAATGCTAATATGTGTTCTGCTAAGAAGAACAATGGAACAATAGGGGTGTGTGTACATTTGCCTCATTCTCGCGTTCTCCCTCTCTGCTCTGTATGTGTGTCCCTCGTTAACCCTGCCTGTAACTTGGACTTAATACACAGTGTGTTTGTAGCATTAAAATGCTGGTAATTAAAATCCCTGTCTGTCAGTCAACAAGCAATGACTTTGTTTTGATAAGTAAACCTCCATGATTATGACGATGATCATGAGTGGCATCTCACACACATTTAACTCCATTGCCTGTGTGCAGATGGATCAGCTGTTGTTCTGTCCCCATGTTATAAATTGTGACGTCAGACCAAGTCAACCTCAAGACGCCTCTCAAGTCCTGTAATTTTCATGCTCGGAATTCATCGCCGACAAAGGAATTCTTAAAACAACATTTTTTCTCGCAAAACACACCACAGCACACTGTTGTGTCTTCCATAACCATCTATACCAACCGGAGCGCACAATGCCACTTTATAAGAAGCGGCAGAATATTGACAAAGAGCGTCAGTGTTCCAAGTGCCAGGTAGTGAGTCATTCATGACCTAAGCAGGCCTCTAGTAGTGTTGATTAAATAATGCTGCAAATACTGCAGAACAATACGTAGCAAGTGGAACAATGACAGAGTTTTATGGCATAATCAATACAAGCTCAAACGCAGTCAAGGAGTTTTATACTCATTATAGAACCACCATTAAAATTGACAAATATATTGTAGTGGATATAAAGTTGTATTGCTGCCATCACAAGACATAAAAGAAGCTCGTTAAAATTTTACACACAGTTTTGCCAAAATGATAGGACGCTATCATGAAGATACAGTAGAAAAGTTGTGAAGAATGTTGAAACAAGTTATATAATGATTGATTGATTATTTTTTTAACTGAATAAAACAGGAAGTGGGGCAGCACTGGCGGCTTAGCGGTTTAGGAAGCAGACTTGAGTCCGCATGGCTTAAGGTTTGAATCCACCAGTTGCCAGGTTGCCACTGAGGTGCTCTGATTATAGAACCGTATTGACCCACATAAATATTAGCAGGCTCTCCACCCACAGGAAGTCTCATAGTAATGTGTGGTTTGATTTGGATTGCAGTTTTGGAGACTGCCCTACCCCTGTGACCTAGTGACAAATAAACAGAGAGACTGACACATTGACCACAAGTTAAAACAAATTTTCCTTTAGACCAGGGATTGAAAACTCAAATGAGTTAAGGGCCACCACACACACTATCATTTCACCGAAGGGCAGCGTCGGCTTTCAGTGTTCAATACCAAAGAAAAAATGTAATAAGAAAATCAGTTTCCCATAGATTCTGTGTAATACATTGCGACTGGATCAGGGTTTTCAGAACTATAGAATTTGCCATAAACATGTGGAGAACAAACCTATGAAATACTATAATTAAATTCAACTTTCACATCAAGCTGGGGGCCGCAAAATGCCGTTCCACGACCCACGGGCTGCAAGTGTGAGACCCCTGCTTTAGACACATAAAACTCATTACAGTAAGTTAAATGTTCTATTTTGGAGACACGCAATGGTTCAAACCAATAAAACTTGAATGTTCAGACTTTGAACATCAAAGCTTGGATGAATTTCCTGAAGAAACAAGGCTTTTCACATTAATAATAATATATTTATTTATGTTTATAGAATTTCCTGGCAGTTTATTTTTTGTTGCATTTGTAGTCATGCCGTGGTGTGTGTTTTCTTATAAAGTGCTTGGAGAAGCGACAGGAGGTAATAATGCAAGCAGTAGCAGGTCTGACACTCACTATTTACGCCTGTGAAAAAGAAACATCCCTACGCGTTTTTTTTACTCATGTGGCGGAAACAGGAAGTACAGAACCGGAAGTATTGCTCAGCTGTGCTCTGTGGCGAAGGTAGAAGCTAACAGGCTAACCTCAGCGGTGGAAAGCAAACAAGACTCTTCGACAGCGCGTTTGGCACATTGAACAAATATGGGTAAAGGCGGAGGAACGTTTGAGCGGCTTCTCGGTAAGTTGCCTTCGCGGTTATCTATGTCAGAGCCTCATTATCCATCTATCGGTGGATATTGCGACGTCTTGAAGGCTATTGTTTTGACCAAAGCTCGGGCCAGGCTAATGTTAGCCCTTTAAATATTTCAGTGTTATTGTATTTATAGCGGTTAAGTTAAACCTCCGTGATTGAATGAATGCGTCATTATGTGTGTTCTGTCGTTACTTGTGTTCGTTCAACACGAAAACAACGTTTTATTTCGGTGTTCTTTGTTATTTAAACCGTAAACGACCCGGTTTTGTCAATTCACTTCAGGTGACTTCACATCCGCCGAAACCTCTTGACATAGAAACATTTGCCAGCTATTCAAGACTATGTAGTTATATTGTTCATCTTTTCAAACACCTCGTTCATTAAGGACAACTGCACAAACAAGAATATATAAAACACATTAAGCAATGTACTATGTTACGTCTAGATTCAAGTATTCTCCTTTGCGCCAGTTAGAAGTCCTTAAAACCGAAAATATTGAAAGACTTTACAAAAACATTCATATCTATCATGCATAAATTCCTTCCTTACTACAATGTTATGGCCTGTCTGCACTCATTCTAGATAAAGCCACCAGTCAGCTGCTGCTGGAGACGGACTGGGAATCCATTCTGCAAATATGTGATCTCATTCGACAAGGCGACACGCAGTGAGTGGCTATAATTATATCTTATTTATGTAAGAATAACATAATGAGTTAATTACAGGGACAACACAGACAGGAAGGTTTGGAGAAAAAGCTATAGAAGCTAGATTGAGATGATTTGGACATGTTCAGAGGAGGGACAGTGGATACATTGGTAGAAGAAAGATCCTAGATATGGAGCTACCAGGTAGGAGACAAAGAGGGAGGACATGGAGGTGGTTGGAGTCAGAGTAGAAGATACAGAGGACAGGGGGAGATGAAAATTGTTGACTTGCAGTGGAAACCCCTGAAAACAAAGGGGCAAGCTGGAAGGAAAAGAAGAAGTATGTATGAATAACATACTATATTTATTTTTTTTGTGTCACAACAGAGCTAAATATGCTATTGGAGCCATTAAGAAAAAGCTGAATGACAAAAATCCCCATGTGGCCCTGTACGCACTTGAGGTAAGACATGTAAATAAAATAGAAACTCACTGTAGAGTCTTTATCCTATTAGGGTGTGCCATAATGTCGTTCCGTACCATAACTGTATTTTTTGGGCTCTAATATCTGATCTTTCAACCAGGTCCTTGAGTCTGTGGTGAAGAACTGTGGCCAGACGGTCCATGATGAGGTGGCAAGTAAACAAACTATGGAGGAACTGAAGGATCTGTTCAAGGTTATTCATGTCGCCTGAGTCACATTCATGTCTTCCTTTAATAATTAATCAATCTATTCGACAAGTATATATTTGATTAATTTCTATTTATGCCTATATTTAACATTTTATGTGTTACCCAGTGGTCAAAGACTTATTCTTTAATTTGTATTTTGAGCTCCTTATCATCTGAAAATATTTCAGGCAGCTGGCAGCAGAGCAATACAGTCCTATTTGATTGGTTTATTGATGTACCATGTGACACCAGCTTCTGTTCCCTATTATGATTTTGACTTCCTGGTGATGTCACAGGCATGTGACAGCAGCAAAAAACTAATTCAACTGTTTGTCATCAGCCATTATAAATATGTCTTTGATAGCAATACAATTGGTCACTTTGCAAAAATTGTTCCACAGACATATTTAAAACAAAAGATTTATTGAGATTCTTTGGTGGTTTTTACCGATAGAAACAGACTGAACCAAGTGTCAGGAACAAGATCCTCTACCTGATCCAGGCCTGGGCCCACGCCTTCCGCAACGAACCCAAGTACAAAGTGGTTCAGGATACTTACCAGATCATGAAAGTTGAAGGTACATGAACTGATGTTTTTCTTCTTGCTGTTTATCTAACAAATAAGGGGATGTAAACATTAACTATAATCAGCTGAACACTGTACTGTGTTGTCATGGTAACACTAAAAATAGATATCGACAGTACTTGTTTTTAATGCTGAAGTTTGTTTTTCACACAGGTCATGTTTTTCCAGAGTTTAAGGAAAGTGATGCAATGTTTGCAGCAGAAAGAGTGAGTAGTCTTTGAGAGATTTGAGATCTCCTTTTGGCTTGTCCTTTTTCAGAAGTTTCCAAAGAGAGCCTACAATTTCCATCTCCCCCCTGTCCTCTGTATCCTCAACTCTAACTCCAACTACCTCCATGTCCTCCTTGTCTCCTTCCCGGTAGCTCCATCTCTAGGATCATTCTTCTACCAATGTATCCACTGTCCCTCCTCTGAACATGTCCAAACCATCTCAATCTGTCTTCTCTAGCTTTTTCTTCAAACCTTCCTGTTTTTGTTGTCCCTCTAATGACCTCATTTAATCCTTGTCTCTCCGAAAGACAATCTCAGAATCAGATTTATTTATTTTACACCAAGGGAAAATCGTACTTTACCTATTCTTGTATTTCTCATTCATTTAGTTTATCAGGTATACTCTCTGCTTTTATTGTAGGCCCCAGACTGGGTTGATGCTGAGGATTGTCACCGGTGCAGAGTCCAGTTTGGAGTTATGACAAGAAAGGTAGGACAGTCCTCCTTTTAACTGGGACACGGGCGAACATTTATGGCCTCTATTTCGCTGTGTGTGGTTGGTTCAGAAATGTTGACCTCCTTCTATGTTGTGTACTTTCTCAGCACCACTGTCGTGCCTGCGGCCAGATTTTCTGTGGGAAGTGTTCGTCAAAGTACTCCACCATTCCAAAGTTCGGCATTGAGAAGGAAGTGCGTGTGTGTGAGCCTTGCTTTGAGCTGCTGAACAAGTGAGTCCTGTGAAAACAGTCATTCATGTTAATGTCAGACCAGGAGAATGACGTTCTTAAATGGTTGAAGACTCTGGTTAATGTTTAGCAACACATGCCATTGAACTCTACATTTCAGCTCCTATGCGTGATCTCCATGTGGTTTTTCAAAATTTTATTGACTTCTAATCATTGTCAGTTGTGGATTTATTGTCTTGTCCCAGATTTTTGGAGAGTTTGTACCTAGTGTACAATACTTTCCTCTTATTTACCAGATCATTTGTCCTCCCTCGTCCCTTGTCCTCACCAGCCACCCCTCCCTCTCTCCTCCTCTTAGGAAAGCTGAAGGAAAAGCTCCAACTACGACTTCTTCTGAACTTCCTCCTGAGTATCTCACCAGCCCGTTGTCCCAACAGTCACAGGTGACTTGTCTTTTTGTCTGTAATCCACACCTTTAATGGACTAGCTCCGGCCTGTTACATTCTCCTTGTATCAATTTTAGACTCTTCTCTTCAATACACTGTTTTTTTTACCAGATGCCTCCTAAGAGAGATGAAGCTGCGCTGCAAGAGGAGGAGGAGCTGCAGTTGGCCATCGCCCTGTCCCAGAGTGAAGCAGAGGAAAAGGAGAGGATGGTGAGTCGCACAGCTCAGATGTTTGCTTTCTTTACTCTGATAGAGATATTGGTAATGACAAATGTTTGTGTCTGTTTTTCAGAGACACAAGAACTCTTACTCTGTGTATCCTAAAACGGATCCCACCCCAGTGACCTCATCAGCACCACCAGTTAGCACACTCTACACATCCCCAGTGGTAATGGCCTATTTTGTCTGAATCAAATATTTCAATCCCTAAAAATTGTTGATTGTATTATTTTAAATTAATTGAAAACATATCTTCTTTCTTTGTACTCCAGAACTCTTCTGCTCCTTCAGCTGAAGACGTAGACCCTGAGGTATGGATAAAATGTTGGTTTTAATACTAAAACGCCCTCTAGCGGTCATTTTAACTGCTTGATCATATGAGAACTATGTAATTCAACAACTTTATTCTCATTCATAGCCACATAATAAACTATACATTTTATTTACAAAACCACAAATCTGTGTGATCTTCATAATTTGACATTCCTCAAAACAAAGTCCTGACAATATGGGAAAAAGTTCGACAGGCGATGCTATAAAATGTTGTTACTTTGTTTTTATTGTCTGTTTTCTTAGTGGCTGATTACTCCACTCAGTTTGTTGTGATCAAGTTATCCTCCTTATATTCCTTAACAAATGGAGAATATGAACGGTAACTGGCAATGTCTGTGTCCCATCATTCCAGTTGGCCCGTTACCTGAACAGAACATACTGGGAGAAGAAACAGGAAGAAGCTCGTAAAAGTCCGACTCCTTCAGCCCCCGCTCCAGTGCCACTCTCTGAACCACTGCCCCCCATTAGTCAGCCTGTAGAGACTCACATGCCTGGACAGCCAGTCAACATAGTGGAGGTATGTCTGAAAAGTTAAGAAAGCAAATGTGAAAATGGACAAAAACAATGACGCTGTGCTTATTGATTACCCCTTTTTCAGCAGCAATATCAGAACGGTGAATCTGAGGAGAACCACGAGCAGTTTCTGAAGGCGCTGCAGAACGCGGTGACCACCTTCCTAAACCGCATGAAAAGCAACCACATGCGTGGACGCAGCATCACCAACGACAGCGCCGTGCTGTCGCTCTTCCAGTCCATCAACAACATGCACCCACAGCTGCTGGACATCCTCAACCAGCTGGATGAGAAGAGACGTAAGTGTCACACTAGTGTTTCTGTACAAGGGGTGAATCATCCAATTCTCATTGTTTCTCTGACCGCTGAACCATACTGTCAACAGTGTACTATGAGGGGCTGCAGGACAAGCTGGCCCAGGTTCGTGATGCTCGAGCAGCTCTCAACGCCCTTCGTGATGAACACAGAGAGAAGCTGCGTCGAGCAGCGGAGGAGGCGGAGAGGCAGAGGCAGATTCAGCTGGCACAGAAGCTGGAGATAATGAGGCAGAAAAAACAGGTTAAAATAATCATCCGCAGGAATCCATTATGACAATGCATCAGGAAAAATGCATTGTCATTGAACTTTTTCTGAATTTGTTTGTCTCTGAATCACAGGAGTACCTGGAGATGCAAAGACAGTTGGCCATTCAGCGCCTGCAAGAGCAGGAGAAGGAGAGGCAGATGCGTCTGGAGCAGCAGAAACACACCATCCAGATGAGAGCCCAGATGCCTGCGTTCTCTCTGCCGTACGCCCAGGTACAATCTGTCCACCAATCTATAATCGACCCGGGATGTACTTTGTTTCCCATTTTGTCTCTCTTTTCAATGTAAATCTGTCCTTACAGAACAAATTGTATGTCCTATTACAAATGCGTTATTAATATAACAATCTACAAACTGATTGGACGACTCTGGTACACGTTTTATTTTATCTTGCGGGTCAGATTTGCCCCTGGGCCTGAGTTTGACACTTACTTACCTACACTAACAGGATTTTTATCCCTATTGTTACTAATGTCATGTAAATAAGCTACAATACTGCCATCTAGTGACTTGTACTTTAACATACAGGTCTTTATTCCCAAACTATTTTTAGGGCAAACCTAGTTACTATTCTTACAAATATACGGTAATATTTTAATGTCGATCCAATGATATCATTGAACATCCCTACATTTAACTTCTTCATCATCTCCTGTTCCTTCATAGATGCAGTCTCTACCTCCCAATGTGGCAGGAGGGGTGGTGTATCAGCCTGGTGCACCACCCAGTTACCCAGGAACATTCAGCCCTGCTGGTTCAGTGGAAGGCTCGCCTATGCATAACATCTACATGAACCAACCCGGACAGGCTGCACCTCCACAGTACCAGGCCATGCCACCAACTGCCACCGGTGAGCAACGATGAATGTGAAGAAGGAACTTGTCTGTGACAGATCAGTTGTTATTTCCCTTAACCACATGTGTTTTTATAATTATCCTCCAGATCCAAGCATGGTCAATGCCTACATGTACCCACCTGCGGGTGCTAACGGGCAACCTGCACCTCCACCTGGCCAGGCTCCGCCAACGACAAGTCCTCCCTACTCCACCTATCAACCCACACCCACACAAGGCTACCAGGTCAGACTAAATTAAATATTTAATAAGGATTTACTTACTCATAAAGATGGAAACCACAGCATAATGTTGTTCCACAGGCCCAGAGTCTGCCTCCCATGTCCCAGGCTCCTCCAACCAATGGGATGGCTTATATGGGCTACCAGCCGTACAGCATGCAGAACATGATTTCATCATTGCCAGGACAGGACCCCAATATGCCCCCACAGCAGCAGTACATGCAGGGCCAGCAGCCTATGTACCAGCAGGTTGGTGTTTAACACATTTCTCTCTAGTTAAACTGCATTTACTTTTTTTTCCTGTTTCTGATTCCACTTGCTTTCTCTTGTCAGGTGGCTCCCCCTGGTGGCCCGCAGCAGCCGCAACAACAGCAGCAACCCGTGCAACAGCAGACGCCACAGGCTGTGCAGGGCAGCACAGAGGCGCAGCTCATTTCCTTCGATTGAAGGGCGACACGCTGCAGTGACACACTACACCCTCCTTGGTCTCTCCTCCTTCTCTGGACTCTGACGATAACTTCTGGAAACACACTCAACAAACATCTCCCTTCTTCATCCCTGCTGTAATGTTGTGCCTATGTGATCTTGTGATGACGATGCAGAATCGCTGCTTTTTTTCTCGTTATTTTTACCCAGGAAAGAGCACCATAACCCCGCCCCTTCTTTTACCTGACGTGTATGTAGTAATCCCTTAATAAAAGAGTAACTGAACCACAGGAATAAATAGTCAGTGATATTTAACACAAATTATGAAAATCTGTTAACTGGGGAATAATAAAGATGTAAACATCCTCTGTCTCATATTTTTCTAGAAGATGACTTCTGCATGTTAATCTTTAGTTCCGTGTCAGAAAATGATGACGTAACATTGTACTTTGATACGTAATTCAAGGAACGCTGTGTGCCATTATTAATGGTTAATGTGTAAATAAGGGCAAAGTTGACGCAAAGAAAGCACAGTCAAAGACCTGGGATATATGGCACTAACTTACAGTCCAGCTGCTGAAGTTATCAGCAAAGATACACTGACAAAAACCGTCTTGTCGTCTGGTGTTAATTTCATTTACAACAGATTTATTTCCTGGGCTGAAATTTACCACAATGGACAATGTTTTAATCCTGATGTAAAATCATTTAATCAAACTAAATAAAATAATGAAAAAATCTACGCTTATACATGTTGACAACTTTCGTGCACCGTTCACTGCCATGAAAATATGGGATGTCGTGGTTCTAAAGTCGGTGAATTTTTCTTCCACCAGTTCTTGGCTTTTTGTTAATATGAAAAATGACTGCAAGAGGAAGAGAATGTACAACATGCATCCTTGATTTGTCCTTTTTTTTCCTGTGTATTTATTATGAAGGATTGTAACAGTACACAAAATTGTTACATACATAGTGTAAAGTTATAACTTTCTGAAGATGAGGCATTTGTAATACTCTTCCATCTCAACCTGGAAATGAAACAGTTGTTAGGTTCCATCACTTGTTTAAAAAAAAAAAAAAAAAATCCTGTTTTATCATCACCATTCTCTCCAGACGTATCCCATTCCCATACGCCAGTTGTCTCAGAACATCAATGTCAGGAAGACCCCACTCTGGATTCCTATAAAATAAAACATGAGAACTGGATGTGATATTGTGAAGACAATTGTACGTCTACTCTGGTAAGGGTCACACTCACCTTTTTCTTAATTCTGCATCAACGTTCTCATTACAGCTGGGTGTGATGATGCCATTGATCGCATAGATCTAAAAAAAAAAAAGTACATATAAAGTAAATTAATTAACAAGTGCTTTTTGTGGTCATTTTTAAAAATATTTTCATTCATACAAAACATAACAATACGAACCCCATATGTTATCAAAAAGCCATTCTGTTTGAGAACCTGACCAGCTCCTTTGAAAACACCCTAAAAATAGAGGCAAATCACACAATTGTTACTTCGGGATATAACTAATATTTGAGGAATTGGTGCTAAAATAACAAAATCTTCAGAAAATTTAGAGAATAATCCAGGAGTGCTATTACTAAAGGTAGCCCAACATGTCAAAAATAGCCAATTTGTATTTACAGTAGATAAAGTACGTAACAAAAGGTTAGATGAGCAAAACCAAAATACTTTCATTGAATTGTCTTGATTGTACATCATTTCATTAAGTCAGGCATGGCCAAACTGAGGCCCGCCAACATTAAAATTATCAATAAACTATTACATTTCTAATACCCTTTATGACATCATGAAAAGCATCATCGCAAGGAAAAGGCAGGATTGTAAGTTTCATGCCCAATTTCAGAGCCAATTTTGGCCAGCCTCAAGTTAATCAATTTAACTGTGGGCCAGGTTTTGAACCAATTTTTAATCAGCTCAACTTCTGTAATGATCAAACCTACCTGTGCCGTCTTAAAAGAACTGTACTGCAGTAAGTTGATCGCAACAATGACATCACAAGAATTGCTGGTCACTCCTGTCCATTTCTCCAGTGGCTCACTAGCGTCCAGGCGTACTGGTTGCAGTATCGTCTTTGCATGAGTTGCAGTGATATACGCTTTGATACTGTAAACAAGTTGTGTAAAGTTTTACTTACTTAGATGTTCCAGCTAACTGAAAAATTCCAATTTCTAAGTCATCACTGCTTAACTGAATATATTGGATATTATTGTTGGACTTCAGTCCAGACAGACACCTGTTCAAAGCCTCATCTTTAATATCCGACGGTTGCCAGGTAACAAATGGCAGCTTCTGGGCGAAGCGTACGACGTGCTGCCCTGTTCCCGAGCCCAGCTCTAAGGCTAACAGCTGCCGGTGGGACTGGTTCTCTAGGACATCTTCAAGCACTGAACACAAGTCCTCCCAGTTCCTTTCTGCTTGAGGAGACAGCAGCATTGCCTAAAAAGTTGAGATGTGTAAACACATGGTTGGATTGATTTTCCATCCCAGGAAAACAGACTTACCTGCTCTGATAGAAGCTAACTTGGGAATGGCATAGTGCACAGGCTGCTTCACGTTAAATTAGTGCTACAGCAGATGGTGCTAAGATTAGGAAGGTTAAGAGGTTTACCAGTATGTTAGGAGTTGACTGGTGTGGGACATCAGCATACACTGCCTCATTGTCCAACTTTACAGACTAATGGTAGCTAAACCCCACCCCCCCAAAAAAAAAAAAAAAATTACCATTTCTCCATGTTATAGAGAAGTGTCCCACAAAAGGCATTGTACCCTCTAGGGTCAATGGCCAAATTAGCTGGATGGAGTTGGAGTTTAAAGATGGTAAAATGATGTCTTAATTTTCACACCACAATGTGACGGTTGGAACTTGATTAAGCCACAACCGTTGTCACGCTTGATCATAGGATTTATCACTGGTCTTGCCAAAGACCAACTCTGCTAGGTAACCCAATAACCTTACACTGAACGCAGCAATAAGGAAAGGTGTATTGCAATTGGTGGAACTTAAGGTTGTCTGATAATGTTGGCCAACCGATATTAGCACATTACGTCAAACGTAAGAATAGTTTTTAGTAACTCCAGATAATCAAAACCTGATAAGACTGCCTGGTTTGGCCAAATGACCCCTCAAAATGGTTTGTGACAAATGGCTGCATACTAAAGTTAGTCACTAGATGTCAGCGTTGGTAGCTTGTTTTACATTATTCTTATAGCTAAATATCATTCTTTAATAGCTAATGGACATTACTCAGCTAGACAAGAGTATGTCAGACATCTGTTGTGACACACCCATGCATTTTCTCCCATTTTAACTGTTAAACAATTTAACCAAGTTTAAATCAAGTAGATTTTGATCAACACTTAAGTCAACCAAGCAACGGTGTTAAACATTACATTACTCGAGTTGTTCGTCAATTTTATTTATGCTATGGAGAAAGTGAGGGAAAAAAGACAAAATCATGTTAAAGTTGATGTTGTTTAATTTTTATAAATGTAAACGAACTCAAAATAATAATAAAAAAAAACTAAAGAAATTAAACCCCAAAACCAGGACCTCCACCCCAAACAAAAAGACAAAATAAACATGGGTTCTTGACTAATCTATCTAATCAAAAGGTCACTGATGAAATATCCACTAAAACTTGATCAACATTTCAAAAAGCAGAGGGATCCAGGTCTGCTTTTGGAAACTGCACTCAGTGTACAGCACTCAGTAAGAGTTCACGACTGGCTTTAAGACCCAAAGAGAAAAGGAAAAGTGAAGGTTGGAAGTGTTAAGGTTAGTAGTGTGGTTGGTTAGTTAGTGCAGAGAAGAGCCAAGTCATTCAACTCAAACTGAGTAACTGCAAACCAAGCAAGGTGATCAAGCATGTTTAAGTCATCACCACGCGGATCTACAAATGTCTATGAAACATGTAGCTGATTGTAAACTGTCAAAGTTTTGATGCGAGAATAAAAAAAAAAAAAGTCTCCTGCGCAGCTGTGGGGGCCTGGAGTCCAGAATGGTCAGTACCTAAAAAAAAAAAAAAAAGTAAGTCTGATGAGTTTATTTCCTCCCAACAAACTGACCAGATAATTTGGTACGCACCTCAAGCTGTAATACTTTGCCCAGGCAATGTCCGTCATTGAGTGGAACTACAGGGTTCATCTTCTGAGTAAGATCATGTACTGGTGGTTGGCAGCTTCAGAATTATGGGATGTTTCTAGGCGGTTGGTGCCGGCATCGGATTTAGGAACTGGTCTCCAGTAACTGATGAGTGGATGAAGCAGGGAAGTAGGAATGACCAAGGTCTGTATTAACTCAGCTGGTGTCATGATGTGAACCAGGATGTAACTTTATCAAGTCTTGTAGTCTCAGGTCTATTGGAGTCTCAATTTTACAATCGTTCTTCATGGATCAATTTCACGTTGCTGAGTATACATGCGTTGATTGATAAGGTTTAGTGCAACATCTGCCAGTAGGGGGGCTATTGTTAAAGAGGGTGGGGCAGGGCATGAGAGGTCATTGAAGACTTGCTTTCATTAAGCTGGGTTCAACTGGGGTCCAAGTCCTTTAAACTTCGGTTTGTAAAGACAGTAGAAGACTCAGAAAGACTTGCTGTTGAGGTGTCATGTTGTGGACCCTGCAGTAGCTGTCCAACTCTTCTCCAATTACTGAGGAGTACTTAATTGGGTAAAACATCTTTACATAAACCAGCAACTGAGGTACAGCAACCCTAAAGTAAAAAAAAAAAAAAAAGTTTGTTTAACTTAGGCAGTAGATTATGTAAATAAATATAAAAAAAATAAAGAGATTTGAATGCAATGAACTAATGTGAATTATAAAAAAAAAAAAAAAAAAAGAAAAAAAAAAAAAAAGAAAAAAAAGCAGGAACCTCAGACTCAGGCCTCCTGCTCAACTCCGGTCTCTTCAAACAGGATCCATCTTCCCCAGACTTGGTAGATACTGGTCCACGGAATCCTAGAGGCACATGTCAGATTAGCCCTGTTGAT
>JAFBJS010055178.1:38037-69929 GCA_016785265.1 Paraplagusia blochii | reverse complement strand
ACTAATGTAAACTTGTAAAAAAAAAAAAAAAAAGAAAAAAAAAAAAAAAGAAAAAAAAGCAGGAACCTCAGACTCAGGCCTCCTGCTCAACTCCGGTCTCTTCAAACAGGATCCATCTTCCCCAGACTTGGTAGATACTGGTCCATGGAATCCTAGAGGCACATGTCAGATTAGCCCTGTTGATTATATTTAATTGGACATATCCAATGATAGATGTGGGGAACAAACCTGAAGACATCAGTGGCTGAGAAGGTCTTGCTGGTATGAGTTGGTTTATGCGGGCCGCCCAGTCCACTGTCCAGTGGTCCAGAATTCCAGAGGGTTTAGGGACCTGGCATCAACACCTGTGGGATAAAAAAAAATAAAAAATACTGAGAAGTCTCACCTGCACACAGGTTCTAAAAGTTGTAAATATCAATTTCTACCAAGTCTTGGTCATCTCCTTGCCAAGTATTTTCTATTAACGAACCTAAACGCGCAGGCTAAACTGGTGTACCTAACCAGGTTTCATCGACATTAATTCGATAACATGGTTCTACAGTAAAACGACTCGTTCGGCAGAGGACAATATTCCTCTGCTGGGAGGCCTCCCAACACGTCGGTCTAGATGACACACAAGGGTAAATAACTCTTCACTAAGAAATCGACTTGGCATAGGAAGACAAACCAGACTTGGCAGTCTAACCCGTCACTGACATTAAAAATAACTGTCCTAAATGGCATCAGTTGGACAGAAGGGGACTTTAACATTTTAAAATCTGTGGGCCAGCTACATAGCCACAGATTACAATAACTACCATCTGTAGATCAGCAAAACTTGTATTTAAGGGGATTGAATAAGATCGTAAAATGAAAATATACAACCGTTGATGTATCCAAATGGAGATCCTGACGTGTCCTCTTCGTACAATTCAGTCCAACACCTGAGAAAGGGTTAGTTAACAAAAAATTCTGATAATGTGCATGTTATACAATGTTTAGTCCACCTCAGCTGGATTTTGTGTTGAAGTCATCAACTTTGTAAGAAAAACTCACCTTCTGCTCACCTCTGGTCAAATTCATCATGATTCATCTTCTCCAGATGTAGTACACTCGTCGTAGAACCTGAGGCACAGATCAAGTAAGTTAGTGAACTGATCAAGTAAACACTAGAATTGTTGATAAGGAGAACAAACCTGTAGTTCCTAAGATGCTCTTCAAACAATGGAGATGGTTCACCAAGGTCGCCTTCAGCCATGCCATCCAGATTCGCAGACTGACACCACACTGAAGACTCCTATTTAATTGACTGATCTTACCAAGTCAGTCAATCACATCTTGACTGGTGTGAAGATTATATCCTATGCCTGAACTTCCACTAACCATAGAACAATTTCCACATTAACCCAGATTAAACACCAGTAACAAGTGAATATCCCATTGATCTGCCTGCAATCCAATCTGGACACTATACGTTTGCAAATGCACCAAATTTCAAAATTGAAACCTGGGTTTTCATTTAATGAATATCAAACTTGTTGACTAAGATTTAAGTATCCCTATGTCACCAGTCTTGGGTCATCTCCTTGCCAAGTATATTTTCTATCAAAGAACCTAAACTGTATACCTAACCAGGTTTTACCGATATTAGTCCAATAACCTGGCACTGATTGACTGCAGTAAAACGACTCATTCGGCAGAGGACAATATTCCTCTGCTGGGAGGCCTCCCAACACGTACGGCTAAATACCCGAGGGGGGAAAATCATTCTTTACTAGGAAATAAACTCGGCAGGAGATAAACCAGACCTGACAATCTAACCTGTAACTGACATTAAAGACAGGTCGGCTACAACTGTGTCAGTAAGTTTATCATTTTAATATCTAGACTAAATGGTAAGTTCAACACCACATTTAAGTATCACATTCAAGTGTGTTACAAACCATGCAAGTTATTTAAGTTACAACCTTTACACCAGTGACACATGCAGCTGTTATTTGAAAATTATATACAACCAGTCATGTATTCCAATGGAAGCTGGCGGTTTGGATCCTCATGTACCCTGTGTGTTTTGCTAGATACGGTTAGTTCAACATTTGGTCAAATGGTTGTGGGGTTTGTATTGGAAAAAAAAATGTTTAGTGAAAAACTAACCTTCTGCATTTTAAACCAAGATCCATCTTAACCACAATCTTTAGTGGCTGGTCCATACGTTTCTACAAACAGATCAGTAAATAATTCAGATGAAGTTGACTCAACAGAGGGGGAAATACCAGACCTGAGAGTCTTACCTGTAATTGATACTAAAGGCAGTTATGTATTACAAGTCAGTTCACCATTAAGCATCCAACCCCGTCCTTGGCAGGGGAAAATACTAACATGAGTGATACCAGTTTAGTTCTTTACATAAAGTGATCAGAGTATAATTAAATGTAATTACGTGCTTACATTTTCAGTTATTGTCCTGGGTGTGTCATGCTCACCATAGAGTTATCCAACATCTGAAAACAAAGGACAGTTTGTTACAAAAAAAAAAAAAAAAGTCCCATTAACAAAAGATATTGTAATGGATAATTTAAACTCACATCATGCCATCCTTGACCAGATTCATACTTAATACTTGGCAAACACTGGAGAAGCCAAGGTCACCATCAAACCCATAGTCCAGGAGACCAGATTAACACTCTTACCTGTTAAATTGACTGATTTTAACCAAGTCAGTCAATGACACCTTGTGAAGACTGCACCTCTTAAGCCACAAGCAACACAGACCATCGACAGCTTCCATTATAGCAGACCCAAATTAAAACACCAGCAAGTTACATAAAAACAAGTGAAGGATCAGCTTCCCAGGTGCGAAATTTACCCCAATGTCTTTCAAAAGGCAACATACACATTAGTGATCAGACAAAGACAAGAAGGTGGACACGAAGAAAAGAATTACAGCACCAATAGTGATAAATGTAATATACAAACCAACAAATGTCCATATATACATTGTTAAGTTACAAGGGCTAGTACAGTTACTGGTCTATACTAAGGTTACAGAGTCAAGTATAGTTACAAGAGCACATTTACAGAGTCAAGTACAGTTACAGGAGTTTTTTTTTTTTAACAAAGGTTACAGAAGTTTAGTTACAGAGGCAAGTACAGTTACAGATATACATTTACAGAAGTATAGTTGCTTCGGGTCTTCCATGGCCATCTTCAAGTCATCCAGGATTTGCGCAACTAACGCAATGTTGCAGGTTGTATAAAGACGGCATGTGGGATGTCTAAGTTACGGATTGTTCAGTTATCAAAACTGCCAGTGCGCCCTTATTAAAAGGACTGGGAAAAAGTTGCCAAAATCTGGTTGAATGACCACACTGTGAAATACAGAAAAGACAAACAATACAAGAGGAGGCTGGATGCGAGTGATGACTCGGCGGTCAAACACCAACACCCAAAGAACTCCAAACTAAGCTTACTACGTGTGTGTATCAGTTCAGCGAAAGTCCTACAGCCTGGTCCCTTACAAACACACTTTAGAGTGAAAAGAGAGGAGAGAAAAAAAAAGTTAACTTAAACTGAACTGTGGCAATTATGTTTCACTTCTAAACGACAACTACATATAAACACGCAAGGTGAACAGGATCAGCACGGCGGCTGGAAGAGGACAGGACATGGATAGGGCAAAGGATCAGCTCGGCGGCTGGGAAAAACTTACTCAGTGTCACCTACCTTGTCATTTTAAGCGCGCAACTAATGTTTAGATTTATTTATATTTGCCCCTGATCCTCATCTCCGTCTAGAAGATGCTGAAAAGGAAGGGTTATGGCACGGCGGCCAGACAAGCCCCAACACCACCCCCCCTAATAAGAAAAAGGCTACACACCTGTTTAGCTCTTCTGTTGGTATCTCAGGAACTGTAGGTTGGGGGGCATAACCTGTGTGTGCGTGTATTTCTTTATTTTATGCCACACTGTTCAGCCATACCAATGTTAAAATAACATTTTATGAACAATTCGTTTTCTAATCCAAGAATAGGACAGACGGAGGCTGAGAGAAACGCCATCCGGAGAGGAGTAAAAAAATTCTGGACTCACCCTTTGACGACTGGACCTACGAGGTAATATTTGTTAGTGCATAAAGAACGACATTCACTCGCTAGGACTACGAACTGCTGAGTTAATACCATTCGTCAAATCCACATCACTCATACCATTAACTGAAAAACCACCAGGGTCAGTAACCAGAACCGACATTTTACCTAATTAGCTCAGCAGTTCCACATTCACGCCATTAATAGGGACCAGAGTTCCAGCAACTTCGAGCAGGGAGCCCGCCACTAGTGACGTCACTGAATGGCTAACAGTCCTCCCGCTAATGGCTCCTGCTCCTAAACCCAGACGTTAAACTACAAATAAAGAAAAACAGAAATGAAACTAACAAGACAGGAAAGACAGGTGGCCATTCGGTATTTCTAACTATGTTACACATACACACAGAGGGTCTCAGCCACATACGCTCCATCACTCATAGGCACGGCGGCCCAGCACAACAGCGACACGGCGGTCGCTCAGGGAAAAGAAAAACCGACGTTCCTTACTATGTTGAAGATCTTCGTGCAGATCAATCTGGAGAACAAACACACGGTGGAGACGAGTTAGGTCGACTACGTCAGTTATCGAGGGAGCACAACATTAGTCAAGTTAAAAAAAAAAAAAAGTCTGGGTTTGACGCTCACCGTATCATTTAATTTTTAACGAATAAACTTCGATGCCCGACAACTGCGACCTGGTCTCGGCGTGTAGAACTCTCGACGAATCTGTGAATCCCATACGACGGTGATTGAAAGGTAACACAGTTTTTTTCCAAGACAATTACGACAAAAAGCTCTAAACATGGACAGAAACGATTGAAATCTTGTCAAAATTGCTTCAGCTCAGCAAACAAAGTTTATGTACATCTTAAGTAAAGTCTAGGCTATTTCGTTAAATTAACAAAAACGCCAGAAAGAGTTATAAAAAGCCAAAAATTCTCTAACCATTCCAGCTCAGCAGCTCATCCGGACCAGACCGAGTCATCAATTAGATTAACACCACACACCTGTGATTTTTATAGCACGCGGTGCACTTTTTTGGCGTGTGACGTCACACCTGCGACTGTTTTTGACAGATCCGTCGCATCTTTGTTGACAACTTCTAAATTGGATGAGGGGTTAATGCTAATAATTGACTAAGAGGGAGAAATTTAGACTCGCCTTAGCTAAAAACCCAAGTTCGAGTTCATCATAGCCTACATAAGTTATACATATATATATATATATATATATATATGTATATTTATGTATGTATATATATATATATATATATATATATATATATATATATACATTACATTGATATCATGTGTGAGATTTTTGTAATATCTTTTTATATGTATACATATATGTAGGCAGTTTAGGTATATATGTAGACATATAGTATATATTTTACCTGTGCATATATATTTATATTCATTACATGTATTTATTTGATACATTGACCAAGAAAGACATTTTCTATCTGGTTTATTAATGAATAATAACCATTACATGGCTATTGATAATATTAATATGGTTACTATATTTATATTTGGCCATAAATCATTGAAATTAGGACAAAATAAAATCATCTGTCCTTGACATGACAAACAGTTATCTAAGATCAATGTCAGCAGCCTGATGACTGTGTTTCGTACCTTTTTATTCGTGGCTAATTCAAATTACACACAAATGCCATGATCAGTTGACGCTGCAAATGTTCTGTTCCGACATCAGCTCACAGTAATTATTACATCGTGCTAGTCAGACAACTGGGTATTCCGAAGAATGTTCACAAAGTTGCAGTTGTTGCAGCCGTTGTGGTCAGACTGATGACGCCGGTCTCAGATCCATCGTTGTTCCCATGTGATACAGTACTTGAGAACGCAGTCTTGTAGCCACATGCATGAAATGTCCAGAAGTCATTTATATCATGACATTAAGGATTACAGTGTTAACAGTTTCAAAGCAATCCAACTTATAGACAAAAGGGGGTTTTATTTTAGTTTTTACTTCATATAAAAAGTTTTTCATTCTGTCCTTTAATGTCAACAATGCATGTCAAAAATTGATCATTGACTATATTTTGTTTTGTCTAACAAATGACCACAAGTAGCTACAGGCTAATGTAATGGATGTACGTAGGCTTAGGTGGCATATGTGTATATGCGTGTATATGAATAACCATTATAATGTATGAACATGGGCTATATATTATATATGTGTGTCTGGGTGTTTATGTATGTGGATATATATGTACATGTGTATGCGAGTATTTTCATATATATACACTCTCATACATACACTAAGATAGAAAATAATATAATACAAAATAACTCAGTTGTTGTATTTATTGTCATTGTCATCTCAGACTTTATTTACTTAAACAACTTTAACAAACATTTTATATCGCAGCACGAATGCTATAGCAAAAATAACAAAAAAAAAACAAAAAACTCAATCAACATGCCATATAGAATCTGAAATAAATATGACCTCAATGCCAAATCTAAATATGTACAATGGTGCTGGGCAATACTTCCATCCTTACCAGCTGTGTAAGTACATGTATGTATATATATATATATAAAATTAATATCTATATACATACACACTGATGGCTGAACAGGCTTTAGTGACAGGCTCCCACTGCCTAAAGTGACGCTTCCTTTAAGTACTACAATGCTACGTTCTTCTGAAATGTGTTGGCAAAACAGATTTTCCTTCTGGTAAAAATGTGCTGTATGACTCAAAATTCAACAGTAACTTTAAACACGAAACCAAAGTAAACAACCGTTAATGTTTTTTTTTTTTAAAGCCTCCTGTGCCACTTTTTGTTTTTGATTTAACAAACTAGTATTTTTTAATCCTGTGCCTTGTTATCAGCATGAGTTTAACAAGCCTGTTGTAATCAAAGGAAAAAAAAAAATCAATAGAACTCAGATGGACACAGTGGAAAAACTGCAGCAGGGAGAAATTCTGCACAAAAGCTAAGTGGCTTTGAACGATCAACATTCACTTCAGTCATAAATATGGGGTTAAACCCTCTCCCCTCAAACCCCAGACATGCAGAAGGGGTAGCACGGGAGTGGGGGTAACTGCCAATGAGAATTTTTTCAAAAGCATACTGTGCGATAATTTAGTTCATATAAAGACATCCCTTTTAAATATAACATATTCTGAATTAGTATTAGTTACACTGTGCAATTGTGTTGAAATCACAGGAAAAAAAAAGAAAAAAAAAAAGGTCGAGCTGTAGTCCGGTTAAGACCGTTGTCGGGTGTAGTAGTAGTTTATAAAACAGAAAGAGGGAGAGAGGGCAGGGCGAGCCGTCCTCCGATTGGACAGGCTGACGAGCAGCGACATTCATTCAAGCACAGTAGAGTTCAGCTTCAGGCACATGCACGTGGTAGGAACACGAGTGCCTACGCACAGATGAGCTGCAAACTGGAGGCAGGTTTCTTTTGTGGTTGAAGCCTCTCTTCATCACACACATCAAGTTTAAAAAAAAAAAGAAAAAAAAATGCACAATCCCCAAATACATACACTCACACATCACTCTCCACACACTCTTCAGTCACACACATACAAATACAGGCAGTCACACACTCAATACAATAGTCCTTCAAGTGTCCCCACATGGTGTCAGGTGGATGAGTTTTCAGTATTTAGTCCAGGTCTGGGTGGCACGAGGACATCTCACACACTCAGTGGCAACATGCCTGGCGGAGGGACAGCTCTGGACGGTGCCAAGGAGGTCAAGGAGCTGGGGTTTAGTCCGTTAACAGTCCTGCCGTTGACAGAGACGTGCAGAGAACGTTAGCAGAGACAAACAACCTGGCATGAACTCAAACATGAACTGCAAAAGGTCAGAGTCTAATGTTGAAACAGCTTTGTGTCTCTGTCTGAGATCTTTAGAACATAGTCCAGAAACGGTCACTAAAAGTGCAACTTCAACTTTTTTTCCTTATCATGAGACAAAAGGTTTGTTGTAATGTTGGTAGCAGGCGAGTGTAAGCACAAAGGAAGTGAACCACAAAACACTAAAGCAGCTTCTTACATAGAGTGCTGTTCAGTATGACAGAATTGTTGTTGAGATTAAATATACATATGACTTAGGATTTTAGCTTTCTTCTTTGACTTTGTATATCTCGACTGCCACTGCATTATATTTATTTTATGATAAAATTTCTTCTTCTTCCATCTTTCCATCTCACCCGGTCCAATCTATCCTGAACTCAAACTTCAACTACCTCTATCTATCTTCTCTTTGTCTCCTACCATCTCTAGGATCATTCTTCTACCAATGTATCCACTGTTCCTCCTCTGAACATGTCCAAACCATCTCAATCTGTCTTCTCTAGCTTTTTCTCCAAACCTTGCTGTCTTTGTTGTCCCTCTAATCACCTCATTCCTGATCCTGTCCATCCTAGTCTCTCCTAAAGAGAATCTCAGCATCTTTAACTCCTCCACCTCCAGGTCTGTCTCCTGTCTTCTACCTATTGTGTGTCTCTAATCCACCCATCATGGCTGGTCTCACAACTGTCCTGTAAACCTTTCCTTTTACCATAGCTGACACTCGTCTATCACAAATCACTGACCCCTTTCTCCAGTTGTATAGTGAAATTTATAGTTTATAATATATTACAACCATAGGCACTGATAACAAACTTCACAAAACTCACGTCTTGTCGTAGTACGAGGTATGTAGAGACTGGGGGAATTTGGTGGCATTGCTGTTGATGATGGTTCCGTTGTCATTGGTGAAATTCTTTCTTGCAGCCTGGTCTTTGGCAAAGTTCCTGCAGGCAGCGAGTTTGGACTCCAAAGCCTGATGTAGACAACAGGTAACAAAACACTAAGTCAGCCATTTTAGCTCCTTTTCAAATAGTAAATAGATTAAAAAAAAAATAAAAAATAGCTTAAAAAACAAATCAACACCTACCCCAACTTTTCTCAGGAGATCACCAACAATGTTTAGTGCTGAGATTCTGGCAGAGGGCGTCAGCGAGGAGTTTCCACAGCCATTGGACAAAGCTGGACACAAAGAGGTGATGTAAGTATGCACACAAAGAAAACAAGTATTAAATTAAGTCAAGTAGAGTAAAACTGACCTTTCGGGCTCATGAATGCATGCTCCACACTCTTTCCTACGGGTGTGGCTGGTAGGGACATAGAGGCCTGGACTGCAGAATCGATCTTGTCTCTATCTAGGTCTAGAGTCGGGGAGCTGGGGGCTGACATCCTGTCTGTTGTCCTCTCTCGGACCGCCAGCTCCTGCCTCAAGTCTGTGGGCAGCAGAGTAAAACATAGTAAGACTACAGTTGATGTGGCTGGTTTCTCATGTGAGCTGCCTTTATGTGAACTTAAACTCATGTGTTTTCTTCTGCATATTGTCTTTACCTCGGGCTTCGTCTTTCAGGCGCTGCACCGACACGAGCAGAGACTCTTTCTCGTCCAGCTCGCTCTCTAGGAAGGCGTTTCTCTCGATAGCCTGATTTAAACGACCCTCAAAATCCTCAAGGGAAACTATTGTGGCTCTGAACACAGAGAGTCAAAACAACTGTTATTGGATTTCAGACTGGATTTATTCGATTCACCGAAAGGCTGCGTCAACTTTCAGTATTCAATAGAAAAGAAAAAAAGAAATTATAAAAAAAACAGTTTCCCATATTCTGTGCAACACTGAACCAAAAGGAGCCTGGATGGACAAATCTATAAAATATTATTATAAATTCAACTTTCACAACTAGGTGGGGGATCGCAAAATATCATTCCATGGGCCGCAAATGGCCCAAGAGCCGTGAGTTTAAGACCCCTGCATTACATGCTGAAAAAATAAGTAATAAGAAATCTCTAATTGTTTTCCAAACAAAATCTTTAATCCTAGGACACTCCTTGAGTGTGTTGTTGGGGGGTTAAAAATATTTCCTAGTAAATTTTAAATCCTGTGACTGCTTAAAAAGATTAGTAGAACCGACATTATTGCTTCAACATTTGGTAATCTAATAATTCTATCAATTGATAAAGCAGTTTTGAACCAGCAGTTGCCAGATGTGACCACTGCCATTGATTTTATTAGGCATTACTTAGGAGAAAAATGTTTTTTCTTCAATCACAACAAGAGCTTAAATTCAACAGAAACTTGATCTGGAAATTGATATAATAACATTAGGAGGTTCAGAAATATTTTCAAGGCAACTTTGAAAAATATTTTAAAATTAGTTGAATTGAAGAAAGAGCAATGGCTGACTTTAAGCATCAAAAAGTCATCAACATAGAATGACATGTCTTATTGCGAGCTGTATCAACATTGAACCTAAATTATCACTCCTACCTCTTGGCCCTTTCCAGGTCATCGTTGGCCTGTTCCAACTCCCTGACATATTTGTGAAGCTGCTCTTTGATGCTGCGGGTCTGACCCAGATCGTCCTCCAGTACGGAAATCTGTTTATAACTCTGTGTGTACTGTTGCTCCAGCTTTTCCTGAGAAAAAAATATTAACTTTAGTTTCAAGTTTTTGATGCAGTCGAAATCCATTTGTTGTGCATAAGGAAGTTTTGGTCATTTGTTGTTAGATCTTCCCAGTTTTAGCTACAGCTTGGCCAAATTCAATTAAATGTAACAGAGAGCGAGTTGTGAAAGTACAATTTGTTACTTCATGCAAACACAGTCATCTGCAGAATCACTGATGAGATCACAAGACTCAACGTACAGATGCTCATACACATTAATTGAAAGGACCTCTTTGTTTCATAGGTACAGGCCCTGTGACTGGTTTCCTCTTACAGTGCCGTGAGTGACCGGCTGCACAGCTGATGAAACATCATTTATTTACACTCAGGGTTCTTTATCAGCTTCTACCAGTCGGCTTAGTCATGTGGTGGTCCATGTGAAAAATTACTCTTTACAGGGACATATTTTTCAGGCTAATATTTATCCTTTTTCCAACTTCAAAGAATTATTTTCTTGGGATTTGTTTTTTATTAACAAATGAGACTTTGAAACGAAGAGATTACATAACCTGTGTCCTTAACAAATGAGCCTTGTATCAACTAAGCCAAGGGGCAGGTCATGTTGTGCCGTTACCTTGAGGTTGGACACCTCGTTCTTTAGCCTTTCGTTCTCAGTTTGAAGGTCTCTCAGACGGTGTTCAGCCTGAGTTAGCTGGGCCTCCAACTCAGCCTCCAGTTCACGGCTTCCTTCCTGAAACTCCTGTAGTTCCTCTTGTGCATCTTGGCAGCTGAATGGTTACAAAAATATCATTGTTATTTTTTTTTTTTACAATAACTCACATAATTTATGCTCAGCTACTCCATTGTGTAGAACTGATTATCTTAATGAGCTTTTGTCAGATGTGTTCTGGAAGGCGTTATCTGCACTGCCCATAAATAAACCTGTATAGGGGTATTTTTAACCTCTGCCTGACAGGAAAAGCTGCAGCACTCTCTAGTAAAGCATTCTATATTTACCTCTAACCAGAGAGCCGACCCGAGACAGCGGGTGTTTCTGAAGTATGAGAGGACAGACAAAACTGTTTTTGTGTCCTCAGTTGTTGAGGAGGTTAAAGGTCAGGAACATAAGGGGTCAAGAAAGAGGAAGGGACTCTGTTAAAAAACAGGATGTGCGTTAAGATGCAACGTCACAGGAAATGGCGTTTAATTTATGGATGCTCTTCCATATATGTCGATATTTAATTTATTGAGGTTTTTATCTATATTTGTCTGATGAAATAGTTCTAAATGTGAATTCACACCACTTTAACTGGCCCCAGTTAGTCTGTTTGTCAGCTCTGGGGTGACTGTGTGGTTTGCTCTGCGGTCGGATCAGCTGACCATGTGCCAGGAGAATGACCTCGCAGTGACTGTGTGCGGCAGTGGCAACCCATGAATTAGTTGTTGTGCTGGACTCGTTCCACGCATACCAGTGCCAAAGAGGCTGCTTCATCAGCACAGTGTCAAACTTCCCCAGTTTGACCACCAGACGTGCTTGTGGTTTAGAATTACCAACAGAACTTAACACATGCTGAAGAAGAGCAGCATGAAACTGTCGGAAGGGGAAGAATTAGCATGAAATGTGTGAAAGGACAACTGTCATCTATTGATGTAACTGACAGACTGAGTGACGTGTGAGCTTGGTGACGATGGAATAAAGACAGTTATTGTAGTGTGTACGAATGCCTTGTAGTATGCAGAAATGTAAAATACCCATAGAGCAGGGGTGTCCACACTTTTTGTCTTTTGAGCTACTTTTACAAATGATCAGGCTGGAGTGATTTACACTGGTTGGAAAACTGTAAATATATTTACCTATATAAACTGGATATTTTACCATCTACATTAACATATAACATATGTTATACTGCCTGACTCAATATAACATCATGCAGACACAGTGTGTTTTGTTAGTGCGGTTTCAAGAGTAAACACGGTTCTATTGGCGCTAAAAGACAATGAAACTGAGACCATTTACATCAGGGGTGTCCACACTTTGTCTTGTGAGCTACTTTTCAAATGACCAGGCTGAAGCGATCTATCCAGATTGAAAACTCTAAATATATTTACCTATAAAAGCTGGATATCTTACTCCATACATTATGTTATATATACGTTTTACTGTCTGACTCAATACCTATATGATTCTCACTTTAGCCTAGTGAATAGCATATATTACATCTTTAGTTTTAACAACTATATATTTGATTTTATTGCCCAGGATCTACCAACACTCCTTAGGAGATCTTCTGGTAGATTCCGATCTACTTATTGGGCACCCATTCCATAGAATAATACAAAGTAATCAATGTCCTTAGTCAATTCACATCACTAAAGAGTGTAGTCTTTTCTTTTCTCCCATTAGAAGGGGAAAGGAAGCGCTAGTAGAACCTAAATTTAACTGATTCATTGATTAAAACCCATCATATTCATCCGCCTGGATACTTAGACAATCAGGGTATCATACTGGGACAAGGCCTATAAACTCATAGCAATGGGTAACTGTTGGTGTTTGAATTAGCTAACCCACCAGATAATTGGATGGAAAACTTTTCAGTTGAAGGCAAGCAAATTGCATAAATAGTATTGGTAATAAATAAAAGAGAATGTGAAATTTGATTTAATACAGTGGGGGAGATTGATGGTTGTATTAGGAGGATAGAAGTTTTGTGGAAAAAATTGGTCTCAGTCTGAAGTTATTTATCGTTATTTATCATATTATCATGGGAACAAACATGTGCCAAACGTCTGTGTGAGAGAGTGAATGACTGACTATATATTTAAACATTTTCCACAAGCTTTTGCATGTGCGTTGGAACTTTTAACTACACAAGACCTTTCATGGTCAACTCAGCATTAGGTAAACCATTCTGGTTCAGCCGCTACATTTTCTTTGGAAAAGCAGACGGGTTTCTAGGTAATGCCTCAAATAAAAAAAAGTTCAAACTGACTTAGCTCAACAACTTCTCCATTTAATGCTGCAGCAGCCAGTACCAACATATGCTGTGGTCTGTTTAAAAAAAATCTAAGCTGGAGTCATTTCCTACAGCAGACCACAGCTGTTTGTGGGCACTGATGTCAAATGGTTTGTCTGGTCGTTTGCCTTAAAAGGTCAGACACGGAAATGTCGCCTAACCTTAAATGTTGCCTAAACCTAAAACCCTGCAATGAAACCCTAAAAAGTAAGATCGTAAAAACTGCTATAATGTAAATAATGGAAAAATGACACAAGGGGATTGTGTATTTTTGTGCAATTTACATCTAGATTTGTGTACAATGATTTGATAAATGGGCACAGAAGTTGACCTGGAATCATTTCATGACAAAGAACAGACATTCAGTCTGTTATTGTAATCACAAGGGCAAACTATAACATATACACAGCACCCCAGACCTATGAAAAAGCGTAATAACGTCATTATCACAGCCATGTTGCCTACCTTTTCTTGTATAAGAGGGCTTGTGACTTCCAGTAATCAACTTCCTCATCCTTTGTTGAAAATTTGGGAATCATCTCTGTGTCCATGTCAGGGCACCCTGAAGATTAAAGTTAGACGTTAATTTGCAATGCATGGATTTCAAACAGCAAAATAAAAGGTTTAACTTTCCAAAAACCTGGATGACTGGTTGAGATTCTACGTAGATATCTTCTTACACTAGGCTAGTCAAAACACGGGCAAACTAAAGCCTGGTTGTGCCCTGTTCAGTTTTGTAATCCGGCTCACTGACCTTGTCCAAATTACATAATTGGTTAAAGGATTATACTTCTTCTTTTTCTCTGCAATGCCCAGAGAAATTCCTGTAGATGGCCAAGAGAAAGCCACATGTGTTTTATGCCTTATGTATGACTTCTATGCAAATATTTTATCTTTGTTTACTCAAAACTTTATCTTTCTGCTCCTAAACCCGACTCTCATGTCCTATGTCCAGGTTTTGGACATTTTGTACCCTGCAAGTCAAAAGGATGGCTGACACGTGAGTAAGTATATTTATGTGGTAAAAGTACTCAAAATATTTTTCCTCCACTATAACACTGCTTTCCGCCATGAAACTAGTAATAACAAACTGGATTCTTAAAAAAAAAAAAAAAAAATCAGCAAAAAATAATAATAACAAGCAGGTCAGTTGAACAAGGCATAAAATGTGCATGCTGAGTCTGGTATAAAGCATTCCTTTCTTATCACAGGGAAAGGAAAACAAAACAATTTGCGATAACAATTTGCTAAAAAAAATTCTATTTACCTTTAAAAAGGAAAACAAGAACAGGACAGTATTTCTATTGGTCACTATACTTGTCTTTGAATAATGATAAATGTTTTAATTTTTCCTAATCTTTTGAATATCCAACAGCTTGGTGAGTTAAAGAGCTTTACCCTCATTCTAATGTTATACCTTCAACCTATGAGATAGATATTAGACTATTTATAAAATGTTCCTGAAAAGAGCATGTGAGCGTGTTCAATTTCTACAGAAACACCTTTGCTTAACTTCCAGGAACATTTACAATCCAACCTGAGCCCACAGGAGTTTTCCTGCAGACAGGTTATTTATATAACATGGGAAAACTGCTATTTGGCTGCCAGATCCCTATTACATGTAAAATATCTTGAAAACATGTGTTTTATATTTACGTAACAACACTACTGAGATTATCATGGCTCAAGGAAGAGGGTCTTGAAGGGATAGAGACCCAGGGGCAGATCTGCTGTTTCCGTTAAAACATTCCTCAGAGATGGCATCACTCACAACACGCGGGAAGCAGACGACTCACGTGTAACTACAGAACACTGGGCTGGAGATCTTGAAGGATACTCGAAACCAAAATACCAGTTGAGTTGAGACGATAAATATTTCTGGCGCTGACGTAACATGATACTTGTATGATACACTAAGGGGAAGTAACAAGGAGTACTTACAGTTGTAGGAGTGGGGTTACAAAATGTTTCCCTAAACATCCCTATGACTACAGCGATGACGATGATTAACAGGAAACCCTCGTTGTGGTCATTCTGTTCCAAGGCTTTAAACAGACAACCATACTGAATGATTCACCTCGTATAAAACCTGAATATGTCTAATATACGAGCGTACACAGGTACAATTGGCCAATTATGTCATTTCATGAGATGAAAGGAAGAAGCTAGGTATGATATGTTTGAATTTAGAGACTCATGTCTTAACTTTATCTATATTTAGTGCAGTTGACTTCTTCTTTTCAATGTATGATGACAGGAAATTACAGAAAGGGGAGTGTTGACAAGAAAAGACAATCCCCAAGAAAAGCCCCTTCCTCAAATTCTTGTTGATACATCCTCTTTCTTAGACGTTCAGTGACATTAACATTGTACAAAAGACTGATTAACTCTGGCTTTAGTAATCTGTTAAATTCATTACAAAAATGTCAACTGAGCCACCATTTCTAGTGCAACTTTACCAAATAATCTTATAAACATCACAAGCAGTTCAGTGGGAGTTGTATAAATGTTTGTACATTTATTTAGTATCTGAACTCTATATATGTTCATGGAAAAAGAAAAAAAATGTAAAGCCAAATGACTACAAAGCCTAAAGATCTAGAACTAATACGTAATGTTAACATTTGACACCAGTAACTAAGCTGAAATTACATTTGCGCATTCAGCAGATGCTTCTATCTAAAACGACCGATGAGTTTTTATATAAAAATTGATTAATTAAAAATATATACGGCTCACGTGAACAATGAAAACAATTAAGAAATGTTGGTATATTTGGAGTGTAAGCAAAATGTCTTCCATGGTTTTATTCATGACCCAAATTAATTTCGTTCAAATTTCGCAGGTCAAGAATAAAACATGATAATTAACTGTGCGCCAGCAAATTATTTTTCACATTTTATAATATAACAACATTTAAATACAAATTTAGCTACAACCAGGGCAGGGACCGGCTGTGTTTCAGGCTATTTCAGGAACTGCTGTTACAGTCTACGCCGCATTTACTATTGTTAATGGTGTATTGGCATGTACAATATAGATTACTAGCAAAGGTCTAACTTTCATTATATCGACTACAACGAACGAGACGTGAAAATACGACGGAATAAATCAAAGCCGACACCGACGGTCGCCACACAGAGAAGCAGCTGCCGTAGAGAAACGACATCGGCTCGACACGATGAAACACAAACAAGACCTCATTAAAATAAACCCAAACAGTCGATAATTACTCACCTTCTCATGTCAAATTGTGTCCAACTACCTTCAGCGTCAGTGTGTTGTCCTCCCACCGGCAAAACAGAACCAAACCTAACGTTCCGACGCCGTCCTGTCCTGGCCTTGGCTGATATTTGCTGTAACTGAGCTGTGTTTCGGAAACTGCCAACGCGTCTCCCGGAACAGACGTTATTCAGCGCATGCGTGCGCGATGACGTTATTTGCTCTTACGTCAGAATTGGGTAGGGCAGTTCGAGATGCATATTTTAATGTAAATAGATAGATAGATAGATAGATAGATAGTTTTTTCCATTAGCCATTATAGTTTATATCCCTGTTATAAACGTTACTATTAAAAGACCACTCCCACTTATATTTCTCCTGCAAGCAGCTGGGTCGCCTGTCTATCAATGCATTGTCACAAAATGGACACTAGATGGCAATATTTCTAAAGAGATTATATTACAACAGTACTTCAGCTCCTTGGTTTGTTACAACATGATATTTGATGAGAAGACCATTTAGCCGGTGTTAATAGTGAGTTGTTAATTTAAAAATATACATTGATGCCTGATTTATATTCCCTGATAAAATGACTTTTCATTTTATTTAGATGTTTAGGACAACTTTACTTTGGTGATGAATTGTAAAAAATAAAACAAACATTGCATTAATGCAAAATAGGTTAAATTACTGTTATGGAAGAACAACATTTATTTGAATTAAACAGGAAGATTAGAATGGAGTAATTAATTATAAATACCTCTTACAAATCATCTGATCTCATGTCTTGAAGACTCAGGATAACCATATAAGCCCTATAATCATCATTTTATGTATGTCAGTTATCAAACTTTACCGAAAGATGTAGGGCACCGCCGTTGAGGCGGTCCATCGTAGTTACACTACATTTCCCAACATGCACCGCTACGTAGCCGGGAGGCTGCTGTCACTGCTGGTCGCTCCCTGGCAGTGAGTGTGAGTGGCCGCGTTGAATCGGTCCGGCATCATCCATGCGCAGGCAACGGGGCAAACGAAGATGTAGAGAAGAAATACATGTAAATATTAAATGAAGTGACTGTAGCTGCGGTACACAGGGTGACGGAACCAGCAGTTTCGCAATGGAGGACCGAAAAGAAGACTTTGTGGATTGTGCGGAGCTTTTGCGGAGCGCGGACCGTTATGTTGAGAGAAATAATGCGGAATATTCCCCCCTGTAGGTGTTAACGCAGAATATTCAAGATGAAGAAGCAGTTCAATCGGATGCGACAGCTCGCCAACCAAACGGTGGGAAGGTAAGGAGAACACCGAAGCCGTGCAAGAACCTCAAGAACCGGCTCCTGTTTGGCCCCACCGGGTGTAATATGAATAATATGCATGTGATTATTTATTCAAGATGATACTATTAGAGTAAATGCATTGAATAGACAATGGAGGATGCGGTTGGATCAACTAAGAAAAGGAGAAAAAGCCACCCCACTTTTTGACACCTTTGACGTTCCTATGCGTAATCCCGCCTGGATGTAGCTACCGCAGAGGCAGTGTGGGCGCATTGCTCCAATACAACCTGCCCACGGAAAACACTGTGCAGGGCAGATTCGTCGACCATCACGCACGGACGACGCCCCCCTCTGAGGCATCACCGGTGCGGGGAGTGAACGAAATCCCCGGGATAAGTGATGCTGTGATGATAAAATCTACATCCTGACACCGAACCTGTTAGTGTACCAGCGTGATGATGATGATGATGATGATGCAGACCGATGCGGTGTGGGCTGGGCTGAGATGTGAGGGGGAAAAAAATGGGGAAAAGGCGCAATGTTTTCGTTACGCAGTAATGTCAGCTGTGAGGAGGGAAGCACCTCCTAGGCGTGGGTTATCCACTGCCAACACTTGAAGGTCGCGTACCACAGCTGACATCTAGTTATTGTGCTGGTGTCCAACTCAGCTGTCTCTTAAGTACAAGAAAATATTCTCATGGGAAACAATGTCTCTCTAAACTTGGATGTCCTGGGGATGCTCTGTCTCTCAGTGATTCCAATATTTTCAACAGAAATATGTGTTTTATTGCTTAGTTGGTTTTATTCAGGGCTGATGCTTGAGGCAATAAGGTCCGTTTAAATACCTCGGATATACTTTATGCTGTGTAAGACTGGTGGAATATAGTGCTAGTGAGATCTGCTATGATGCATACGGTAGATACAGTTGCATGGTCTCAGGGAGTATTCAGTTTTTTTTTTTTTTCGTATCCCGTTAGGGTGGTTGGCAATTTCTTGTGGGTTCACCATCTACAGGACTGCTGGTATGGTGCTCTTGGGTGGCAGTCATGGAGACTACCGTCCCCAAGACCCGGTAATTGTTGAAGGTGACAAAGATGAACGGATCTTACGTCTTGTTAATGGCTTTGTACTGTGTTGAACCCCTTGGAAATTGCAAACAACACCATGTTAAATTGTGGTATCCTGAGTAATTTACATGCAGTACCCACAAGCCACCAGAGAGATAGCATACCCATGTCAAAAAAAAGACATGCTTCTGGACGGACCTCATGATAATTACTAGTGCACACTATGACATAAATACTCCTGTTTACTGTTCTATCCCAGTATCCCATAATCATATTTGCTCTAAAAAAAAAAAGTGTCTTCAAATGTTGACCAAATTATTTGTACATCGGTTATTCCCTGGAACCAGGGGTGTAGCCAGAACCCATAAAATTGGGTTTTTCGGGGCCCAACCCCAGAGTATTATAGCCAAATTTGATCAGCCCTCTCATTGGATGGGGTGGGACTGACTGACAAGTGGGCGGGCCCAGGCCCACTCGGGCCCACCCGTGGCTACGCCTATGCCTGCAACATTATTTGACAGGCAGAGGAGCTTCATGAATCCTATTCTTGCTTTAAGGGGTGGATGTTCATATCCACATAGCCTTGTCCGTGTGTTTCTTTCACCTCATCAAATACGACAAGTGTCAACACACTCCGAAAGACGGGACAGGTTGACGTTGAAATATTAAAAATAATCGCATCAGAAGTGGCTGAAGGTTGAATGGAAGTGGTCATCAGAAGGTGTTGACATGTACTAAAATACAGCGTCTGCTGTAGGTTGGACAAGGAAGAAGTCCAAGATGGGATGTTAAAAAGATAGACGTGGAGATAAGGTACCGGGAAGAGGAAGATGAGCTGCTGCGGTGACCCTCAAGAAGATGAAGGAGATAGCGCTGTTGTTTGTTGTTTCTGTGGCCTGGTCTGTCTTTCTGGAGTGCAATCATTTCCTTGTGACTCATTTAGGTCTACAGTATGTGGGTGTGATCCTGCTCTGAATTGTGTGTGGGCAAACAACATGTGGGCTCTAGCAGAAACTGTATCCTTTTTGCTGAGATACAAACTTATACTGCAGTATCCTTTACTTCATAAAGAACTCTAATGTACACCAAGCTCAAATAGATGAATATTTATATATTTACATGTCATATTTAAAAATAGTTACATGTAAACACAACTTAAGAACTTGAGAAATGAGCTTTGCTAGTGTTTCACTAAATTAAGAGCCAAAAGTGGGTTACATTGAGCCTGGGTGTCATTATCTAAACCAGCCAGGTTCATTTTTTGGGTTTAAATATCTTAGCATAGGTTTGCTGAGAGGAAAAACACATTTTTCCCCTGTATGTCCATAACACTGCAGCAAAGTGAAAATACACAAACACATTGTATTGTATTATTATTATCAGCAGGCCTTGACAGTAACCTTCATGAATTACTGGGCTATTTTTGTGAAGTGGATTCAAGATCTGCATAAAAAAAATGGATTGTGACGTGAGGTAAAGTGTAACTTTCGCAATTCGGACCTAAGCTATAGCACAACTGTCATCATTGCCCAGGTTGAACGATTAAATATGTACGGAATATAGTGCTCACAGAGTGGAAACCACCACAATGACCAAATGGTTTTGAAACACCATCAAAAATGCCATCCCCAAATTAAACCTGAGATGACTTTATGTGACTTAAATTGTTTGGTCTTTCGGCTCTTGCAACTACAACCTGAGGCTGGTTCTCTACTTCATTAAAGATGAACATGTACAGCTTCTTTTTCATGCATCAGCCAACTGTCGGCGTACTTAATTATTAATTTTAGAGGTAAGACGAGGCTTGGACACTGTAGAAGTAAGAGTCTAGTAAATGGCTTTCAGGTTCCCTTTCTAACAATGACCTATTAAGATGACCAGAGATTGACATGGACCAAACCACGATGAGTTATGTGTCTGATGGACAAAACACCCGTCGTATTCTTGAATACGAGGCGTATTGTAAGGTCAATTGTGAACTGCAGTCCATTGGGAACTGCTGACCTCCATTCACTGCAGGTATCCCCGTGCCCTTCAAATGCAGGTATCAAACTAACATAATCAAGGAGAGCTGCATCAGCAAGGTCATCCACTGTAGGAACCTCTGTCCAATCACATACAGTATGCAGATCAACCTGTGTGGTAGCAATGGAGAGGAGAGCGTCAGAGCAGGAAAGATCATCAGCCAACTCAGGTTTGGATTCTTGGCCCTGTCTCCACTGGTGATGTGAGAAAGTGAAGAAAAAGTCATTCTTTATCAGTTCAGCTGATGGAAGGAAAGACTTTACGTCTGCAAGGTCAAGGTTTGATGCCAGATTCCCTATGCATTGCGAAACCTCAATAAATTGGGATGACAGATGACTCTGAGGCTGAAAATGCTCCTTAATGTTTATTCCTTCCATACTCTAACACAGGCGACAACTTCCATACTCTAACACAGGGATTCTGAACCATAGGGTCCTGGCCCAAAGTTGGGCCGCAAGCGCCTCCTAGAGGGCCGTGAAAATTTTAAACTGTGATTATTAAGGGCCCCAGGTCACTCGACAAAAATTGGGCCTTGGTACCAAAAAGTTTAAGAATCCCTGCTTTACACCTGGGTGAGAGGCATGCCCCTCTGTACCCGCCACAATATACATAATTCTTCCATCGCTTTGTCCGCTTATCTGTTACTGGGTCGCGAGGACCCAAATCACACTGCACCAGCCTCAAGTGAATCACTCAAACTGAGATTTGATCTTGCCCTGGAGTTGCACACCAAAGACAGAGACATTGACTCTGGACTAAAGCAACACCATACATAAATTTACATGTAAATGACTCATAATTTGTGGATTCTTTGTTTTTTCTGTTCCGTTTATGTTGACCTAACCTCAGTCCCATCGTTCCATTTGAGACAAAGCAGTAGGGGGCAGTGGAGACGGAGATGGCTCTTCTTACAGTGTTCCACTGGCTGTTTATTAGTGGGAGTGGGTCTTCCGAGCAGAAAGAACTGCTCTCTAATCTTCTCATCTTTTCTCTCCCCATTATGCTGACTATGTTACTTCAGTGGTGTCTTGGATGTGATGGAAATTGAATGTCTTCTTTCAGTGGGGACGGGTGGTGGGTTGGAGGTGTAGGGGAGGTGGAGGATCGAGTGGCAGGCCGTGGGGGTGTTGGCGATCAGGTATGCTGTGTCAGCATCCTGGTGGATCTCCATGGCTGCAGCGGTGGCTGCTGCCGCTGCTGCTGCTTCTTCCATCCACTGCCTGGTTGACATGAACATCATGTGATTGCCAGCTTGACCAATCCGCTGTGTGTAAGACACGTCGATGGAGAATGTGCATCCATGCATACAGTATGGTAGTAAAATGTGTTGCAGCACAATAGCGGGGAAGACGATTGTGTTTCATTGTTTCTTTGTTTTAGTGGATTAGTAATACAAGTCTATATAAAAGCTCAAAAATGACTTTTCTGGGGCAGTGAACGCCACATGGTCAGTGGTATTCATAAAGACAGGACTGTGTCTTTTTCCGTGCCCTCATATTTACTGCAGCTCATACCCTCAATTTCTCCTGACCTATTTCTTTATTCCCAGCTCGCTATCATATTTAGGTCTAGGGTGGCCTGGAAAAGAGTCCACTGACTCTGTCGTACTGCAGAACAGGAAACCAAGTAGAAAAGGAAAAGAATTAAAATTTAATTTTTACCGTTTTACAAACAGACTCACATCTACATTTCTACCCTGACCTGTAAGATGTCACCACTCCCACAAGTGTATGGTCACAGGATTCTTTCTCCTCATGTGCTGTGCATAGGCTTTAACTGACCACTCCACAATGCAGTTATCTTAAAATGGCATCCATTTGTGAGGAGCCAGATAAGTGATGCTCTCTCGTTACCACACTGTCTCTCACCCTCTCTCCATGTTTTACTCAGTTTCTCAGTCCATGGCTTTTAGTGACCACCTCCAGCCTGATACTATGCAATCACCTCATTACAACACTACTACCACTAAAATCCCATTGTCAGGCCAACTAGTGTTGGAGGTTTTTTTTTTCTTCTTAACATGGGTCTAACAAGATTTACTACAGTTCAAAGATCTTTAAATCATAATTTCTCAAAGGAAACTCTTGAGGGATCTCTATCTATCTATCTATCTGGAGTAGGTCGCAAAATTATGTGCTCCTGTTTATTTTGTCTTTTTTACATGAAAACCCCAAACATTTTTAACACATTTTAGCCCCATCGTCTTCGTAAACTTACACGCGTCGTTTATGCGCCACCGTTGTTTTATTTTTCGCCCCCAAAGCCCTGTTTTTGCCCGTTTTCGGCTCCCGTTAACGGCCGACGCATGGCCGAGACTTCGTTCATCAAATTTTTATTTTAACCCGAGCAGCATAAGAACCAGGACTTCTTATTGCCTGTTTACGGTCCCTCGGTTGATTCCTCTTCTCTCCAGCTGAGCAACATAAAAATAATTGCCCAATCAAATCAGAGAGAAAACTCTTGTCAAAGTCATAACTGTCTCTGATGATGTTGAACTTTGGACCTTTGACATATTTTTAGATCTTGTTTGCTCCTAACGTCCAGAGGACTCGGGTTTGTTCTGATGATATAACAACCTGTGAATGAGGCAACATTAGAGTACACACTGCAGCTGCGTCTCTCTGTGCTCGACTCACAAGAGCTTATGGTAGCTGACAGCTAACATGAGACGTAGGAGGCAGCCCTGTTGCATGCCAATGCTGCATCTCCTCCTTCTCCTCTTCCTCCTCCTCATCGTCATCGTACTGATTTTCTGCTTCAAAAGATGAAACCAACACTGTTTAGTGTAGTTATTCATGACAGGGTTGATTTACTGCCACTTAAAACGTGGAAAATCTTACATAAACCAAAAATGTTCTTCGTCATTATCGTCATTATGCTCTTGGTTGCAAATGTGTGATTCAGAGTTTCCTTTTTTTTTTTTTTTTTTTGTATTTTTCCTTCTTCTGTCAGACGTCCGTGCCCATGACTCTTCCCTAATCCCATCAGTGCCTCTCAGAGACAGCGAGGCTACGGATCAGTCAGAAAGGGCCTTTGTCAAAGCGCTGTTGGAGGCATCAAAGAGATGACGTAATAGCGAACAGAAGTGTTGTTTCTCCTATTTAGACAAATATCTCAAAGTGTTGGCAAACTGGTGGGCCAAACAAACTTTGTGAGTGGTGTCTTTATGAACACATAGGAGAGAGGAGAGACTTTAATGAAGGCTTTTCAAGGTATTAGTGTAACTATGTATTGGTATCAGTTCTTACAGTTCACATTAGACCAGAGAAAAATAGGAGTAGCTGATTGATGACAACTGTCCGGAAACATCTTGATCATTTTGGGCTGTAGATCATTTTGACCACTGCACACAATGACACAGTGACTCTGCATTTAACCCAACACCAAAGTGAACAGTGGGGCAGTTTTGAGCAGCTAGGGAGCAGTGTGTGCAATCCCATGCTCAAAGGTAACCTGGCAGCTGGTGGATTTGAACCCGAACCTTTAAGGCCACCTCTGGCTCCAATGTTACCAATAAAGAGGAATTCTCCCAAAGGTCTTCTACATTGGGCTAAATGGATTTGGAATGGAATGTTGTAAACATACAGAATGCAATTTTGACTAATTTGACAACCAAATTTTTTGGATTCGTCACATTATTTTTTTACTTGGCCCTACCTTGTGTGTCCCAACCTGCAATAGCTAGTATGGATTATAGATACACTGCACCAAGACTCAGTATATGTGAGCAGAGATAGGGCAATAACAATAAAACACCACTATATTGAAAGAAAATGTGACAAATCAAGAGCATTCCAGACAAATAGTTTAGGGAAGACATGGGCAAACTTTTGTCAAAGAGCTGGATGTGGCCCAATTTGGGTTTTTAACCCAGTTTGTCCAATTATACTATAGTGCAGTGTGATTTGGGCGGCAGTCACGGAGACTTCTGCCCCTATGACCCAGTAATAAGAGGACCCAAGATAAGAGGATGAAGATGAATGAAACCACTGTCTTTTCTACCCTGTGGTGCCCAGATTTCCCCAACAGATGGCGTAGAAAAAGGATGTAATCATCATTTTATCCTTTATGCATGACTTTTAAATTTGTTTTGTCTCAGATTATACATCTGCCCCTGATCTAAATAAAGTTAAATTATAGGACTCGTTGTGACCCATAAGTCAAGAGGTTTGCCCATGTCTGGTCTAGGGAAAACTGCTTTGTCATATTCTTGCATGAAGAAGAGAGGAAATAACATTCTATGGCAACTCTTAAGTAAAATCACACCAAAAACATAGTAACGTGAGATTTATATTCATATGAATAACAGAAAAATGGTTCATTATCTTGACAATGTGTGCGTCAGGTGTCATGGAGTTGAACCTGGCCGTCATGAAAGACACGAAGCAGGAGCTCCAGAACCTCAATAGCCAATTAGAAAGATGCCGATGCTGGACGCCCGAGTCTAAATGAAGAGACCAGATTGAAGTAGGAGCTTTTGCAGCGATGTCTGTGTCTTTACTCTCCCCGAAATAAATGAGCGTTTCGCACGAGTTAGAGCGACTGCTGCTGCGAAGAAGTGATTGCTGTACAAACACTTTAAAGAGGCAATTTGACTTTGTCACTGCCTCCGCCGTGCAGCTTGCGTCAGAACTATTCCCTCAGTTAGATGCGGCAGGTTCAGAGTAATAAACAGCTGGGAATGAGAGTGGCTGAGTAAAGTGTTCCTGCTGTCTGACAAAACTACATTCTCCTGAGGAGGCAGGTTACTCCCTCTCACTATGCCCACTTCCTTCCATTCAGGAATGCCAACAAGATCAAAACAGGAAGCACTTATTCTGCTAATAACATTTTCCTGATTGGTTTATCAAAGAGTGTGTTTACGAGAAACAGAGTAGTCTCACTTTTGTAATATTTTTTTCTTGTTTTTTTTCCCAACTGCTTCATTAGGAATCAATATTTTTTTTTAAACTCCAATTTATTTGCTTTTCTCCATTTGCAAAGTTTAACACATGAAAACTGAAGAGCTGGAACTTTTTTTATTCAATATGGTTTCTCAGTCTTTTAGGGATCACTTTTAGGAAAGTTAAAAAATATTTTTAATATAAAAATATTAGCCCAGTTACAGTGCAAATGGCCAGAACTGCTGCAAGACAATAATATCATAATACTGTTTTATGAATGAGCTTTAAGACCCTGAATGTAAAATGTACCTTATCTATCTATCTATCTATCTATCTATCTATCTATCTATCTATCTATCTATCTATCTATCTATCTATCTATCTATCTATCTATCTATCTACCTATCTATCTATCTATCTAACTGCCTACCTACTTACCTAACTACTTACCTACCTATCCATCCACCCACCCATCCATCCATCCATCTATATATCTTTCTACCTACCTACCAACCTACCTACATATGGTAGTTGTCTACAACTGGCGTCCAAGGCGAAGTGAGTTAAGGGCAACATAAAGATAATCCAGATGTTGGCATCTGAGGCTGACCTTAGACATGCCTGTTAGAAAAGGCAATAGTTGAGAGCTAAAGCAGCAAAGAACTTCTGCTCGTGACTGGGAAGACGAAGACAGTAGGACATCAGTTGTCCTAACTGGTCTTTGGTGGAAATCCTTCACACTGTTAGGATTCCACATATTAGTGCTGGAACAGCTGTAAAAGTGTAAAAGCAGTGTTTAACTGGGAGAACAGAGCGTCCCTTGTGGGAGATATCCAGCGTAAATAAAGTTAAGCAGAGATAACTCACTGCTTATGTTTCCAGTGAATCGCTGCTAACTGCCCTGGGCTCCCTCCCTCACTCCCTCTCATTCACTCCCTCCCTGGACATGTGATGTATGTGTTTTGTGTGTGCAGCGCTGTGTGTGTGCGACTGCATGTGATGTTTGTGTACACCAATCTCGCAGTTATTCTTGCATACTTAACAGAACCGTGACCTAGTTCGCCGGACAGCTATGGTAAGTGTGTTTTTCTGTTTTTAGTAACTCACCCCATATCCCATCAGCCCCTCTGTTTTGACATTTGGGAGGAAACTTGTGCCGTAAACTGCAGAAGAAAAAAAAAAAAGAAAATAACATTTAATGGAGAAATATAGTGAGAACGTGTGTACTGTGAAGGCTGCAGTGTGTATTTCTGGTGTTGCGCATATACAGCACCCACTGCTTAACTGTGAGTTGGTCTCAGTAACTCATGCCAGTACTGCAGGCTGAGTGGTGCCCCGCTGAGGCCCTGCGACACCATTCTGCTACAGAACTGAAGACTAGGAGAACAAGTCACCCTCAAAAGGGACATTTTTTTTCCAACTATTGTCCTCATTTTCACTTGGGGGGCTGGGGAGCATCACTAGGCCAGTTATAAGTGAAATACTTGTATCTGCCATAGATTTTAATGGACGGAGGTTACATTCTTTTGTAATAAAAAAAAAAACGTCAATGTTTTAGGCTCCTGCAGTCCCTACAAAATGAATCAGCCGGACCACATTTGTCCCGTGGGCCTTGAGTTTGACACGTGGTCCAAGACCTCAGATGTTCTTTTCTCCATATTAGAATTTTACTGCCATGGATTATTCATGCTTTCATAAACTCTAGACCCAGATAGCTTTGGGGCCTGAACGCTGGGCTGTTGAACATTAACATTTTTGAGACCGTAATAAAAGACATGTTTGTATGGAATGTGCAGCCCAACTGGTCAGCTGAGCATTTGGTGCACATTTTACCTCCAGCTTTATGGAAACACTTAGGATGTAGATGGATATCTGTGGGAAAATATGCATTTTGTTGTTTTTTGGCCAGCTGTAGTACACAAATGCCAACATCATTGAGACAACATGTAGTTTTGTTGTCCTTATTTTTTTGTGTGTGTCTTAATAATGTTTCTGGCAGAAGAACTGGACAGATCTACCTACCTACCCACCCACCCATCCATCCATCCATCCATCCATCATCCATCCATCCATCCATCCATCCATCCATCCATCCATCCATCCATCCATCCATCATCCATCCATCCATCCATCCATTCATCCATCCATCCATCCATCCATCCAATAACTTCATCAAGCAATTTAACAGTAATCAAACCAAAGACCCAATTTTCACTTCACAGTTTTTCACAGTTCAGTTTTTCAGGCTCAAACTCGCGGCCCATGGGCCATTTGCGGCCTGTGGAACGGTGTTTTGCGGCCCCCACCTTGATACCAAAGTTTAATTTATAGATTTGTTCTCCACATTTTACGGTACGTCCTATAGTTCTCAAAACCCTGATCCACAGTCTCCCTCTGGTTCAGTGTTGTATTTCACAGAATCTATGGGAAACTGAATTTTTATTATATTTCTCTTTTTTGTATTGAACACTGAAAGCTGATGCGTCCCTTCGGTGAAATGATAGTGTGGGTGGTGGCCCTCAACTTATTTGAGTTTGAGACGCCTGGTCTAGCCAAATTGAGAGGTTGAATGTGATTGGTCAGTAGATTTGAGTGACAGAAATGCATTTTTTTTTACTCCTCACAAACATATTAAGGGGTTTTTATTCCAATTACAGTGAAACGCCTGGATAGTTTTATTCATTCTACAAGAGCAATCGTGTTGCCATTCACTTGTATCTACATGCAACCAATCAATGCATTCCAACCATTCATCCTGTAAAGAAATATACTATTTGTGGATTAAATCACAATACCCAGCCTTTCCAAACAACATTATTAAAATAGAAAAAATAGATAATGTAGCAAAGAAAGAGAGAGAGTTTGGGCTGGAAAAACTCCTAGATTTTCCTCATTGCAATAGTCTCTGACTTGTAACTTGAAATACTTGTATCTAGAAGTTCCATTGTAAAAGACAGACTTTGGCCCTGAGTAGATATCCGTTGGTGTGGAACTCCAGGGTTTACCTCGTGGGCAAGACTGAATCACTGGGGTCTCACATCCTGCAGGAAGGTTCATAGGAAACTACCACGGTGCAGTGTGATTTGGGTGGAGATCTTAGAGGCTGTCGTGACCTGGTAACAGATAATCGGGCAGATATGGATGGATGGAATAAAAGAATTGTGTCCATAAATAGAAGGTCTTTCCTTCTTTGTCCCAGTTTGCACAGAGTCATCAGTGATTTCAGGTAAAGGAGAGTCCCTGTGTGGTGGCAGATGGACGGCATTAATCTGGCTGATTTTCTTCCTCCTCCGTGAGCACACACTGCCCACATTGCTGCCAACTCTCCTACACGCTTTCTCCTCTCTCTCTGACAGCGATTGCAGCAACATTTGCTGGGAGGAATCGCTCAGTTCTGCTCCTTGAATCCTTCCTCTGGTTAAAGTTAAAGTCTTTTAGGCAAAAATTCTGCGCTGAACTACTATCAGGATTCCAGACATTGCGGTGCTGTTGGGTCTCAGGCCTCTCACTTGTTGATGATGTACAGTATTGCTTTCCTAAGAGGAAATACCACTCTGTGAAAACAAACAAAGTCCGAGAACAAGACAGTGTTCTGGCTTTGAAGATATGAGTCTGGTCCGTTTGATGTCTGGGTCATAGGGACATCAGTTGTGGTCAGGGAATAAAAAAAAAAAATAAAAAAAAAGGCCCTGTTAATCTTTCATTACCAAGTATTTCAAGAGGGCACACACACAGACCAAACACCTCCACCTACTAGAAATACCGGTCCATGTTTCATCCACCGTCCAATTTTTTTCCTGTTGGACCACCGTTCTGGTCCATTCACCTGGCAGCAGTTCCCCAAGGAACACTTCAACCACCAGGAGAAGCTTGGATGGGTTCATAGCTGCAATGCAGCCCTCCTGGCTGCACAGTCATACATGTGAAAATCTCTCTCCTGGTGGTCTTTTTATAGAACATAGTGTGTTAGATTTTTTTGGAGGTGTCAGAAGTGTTGGAGCAAAAAAAAAAAATCTGTGCCAAACTTCAGCAGCTCTGCTTGTGTTATTTATATCCAGTCAACAACAATGTGCGAAGAGTGAAAACCCAGGGTTTCGTAGGGATCTACTGTATTTTCCTCCCTGCTCAGTGGACGGAGCAGTTTTTCCAAGAGGCTGACTGGGATTAGTTTCGTTGGTACATGGTTTGACCCAGTTCCCATGACTCCGCGCTCACGTTCTGGCGCCCTGACAACGAATCTTAGATGGATTCGATCCCAGTTCTGCGTTCCGTTGTTGGCAGTCACACGTGGAACATGTAACTAAACAATTCCATACAGTCACAGTAAACAGAAGACAGTCTTCAACAGATGTTTCACATGTTTTCCTTGTTGCGCTGCTTTTTTATTTATGATACTAAGTTGAAGCTATTTGGGATCATGATACAATAACAGGAAGTGATCTGTCAGTTAGTGAAGGGACAGTCTGCCCACCACTGGGTGGTTTATGGGGCTTGGCAGGTCTGCCACAGCAGTCATTCTTTATCAGACTGCTGTCACCACAGGACTTTTTTTTTTTTTTTTGCAGGAAGTCACTGTTGTTCCCCACTCAGATTAGAAACTTCCCAGATTGTACACTGCGGTGTATTCAGAGCATTGTTGGAAAACAATCCAAGTTATCTGTTGTAGAATTGATTTTTATTTTAAGTTTTTATAACACAGAGTTCAGTAACATTTAAAAAAAACTTTTACAGATCACTCAAACTACTTTCAAGTGATTATCTATCTTTATGACATAATTGCTCGATTTCTTCAATAGTCTTACTTGTCATTTAAATTTCTTTTTTTGAGCTAAAATATTGTTTTATCTGGACCTAAATCTTGTAAATTTAAAGCTATCCTTGTTGAAATACTGTACTTCCAGTGTTTTTTCAACTTTCCTTTTATTGAGTTATCTGAATTTTGTTCTATTTTTTTAATATCTCTGAAATTATCTTACCAATGATTGTGTGCTTTTATTTTAGAGATTCTATTTAGGAGAGACCTTAGGAGAGATTCTCTTTAGGAGAGACAAGGATGGACAAGATCAGGAATGAGGTGATTAGAGGGACAACACAGACAGGAAGCTTTGGAGAAAAATCTAGAGAAGACAGATTGAGATGGTTTGGACATGTTCAGAGGAGGGACAGTGGATACATTGGTAGAAGAATGATCCTAGAGATGGAGCTACCAAGTTGGAGATGAAGCAGAGATTGATGGATACAGTGAGGGAGGACATGGAGGTAGTTGGAGTCGGAGTAGAAGATACAGAGGACAGGGGGAGCCTCTGAAATAGGGACAAGCCGAAAGCAATGTTATATTTATTAGCTTAAATGGACATTTAGCAGTATGTTCCATCACAGAACAAATCTACTGGTAGACAGGCTGTGGTTCTAGTTTTGTGCTGAAAGTCTACATGGCACTTACATAGGAGTCAATATATGACTATTATAATATAACAAAATAAATCTGCTGTTGGAGGCAGTGGGGGCCTAGCTATTCAGGAAACACACTTGGGTCTGGAAGGCTTCTGGTTCGAGTTCACCAGCTGCCAGTTTGCCACAAGAAGGCCCACAGTAAGATGCAGTGGGATTTGGATGGCAGTCGTGGAGACTGATTCCCCTGCAACTTACTAAAGGTTTAGAGCAGGGGTGTCAAACTGGTTCCACAAAAGGCCGGTGTAGCTGCAGGTTTTTGTTCCAACCAACCAGCAGCACACCTGACTTGAATTTTCAATCAACTGCTCTGAGTCTCCAAACAGCTGATTGGGCAACTAGTTTGCACTGGATAGGTTGGAACAAAAACCTGCAGCCACACCGGCCCTCGAGGAATGAGTTTGACCTGTCTCTTATACACATCTCCAGGGAAGAACAGAATCCAAGACACTT
>JAFBJS010055178.1:0-37241 GCA_016785265.1 Paraplagusia blochii | reverse complement strand
GAGATGGTTTGGACATGTTCAGAGGAGGGACAGTGGATACATTGGTAGAAGAATGATCCTAGAGATGGAGCTACCAAGTTGGAGATGAAGCAGAGATTGATGGATACAGTGAGGGAGGACATGGAGGTAGTTGGAGTCGGAGTAGAAGATACAGAGGACAGGGGGAGCCTCTGAAATAGGGACAAGCCGAAAGCAATGTTATATTTATTAGCTTAAATGGACATTTAGCAGTATGTTCCATCACAGAACAAATCTACTGGTAGACAGGCTGTGGTTCTAGTTTTGTGCTGAAAGTCTACATGGCACTAACATAGGAGTCAATATATGACTATTATAATATAACAAAATAAATCTGCTGTTGGAGGCAGTGGGGGCCTAGATATTCAGGAAACACACTTGGGTCTGGAAGGGTTCTGGTTGGAGTGCACCAGCTGCCAGTTTGCCACAAGAAGGCCCACAGTAAGATGCAGTGGGATTTGGGTGACAGTCGTGGAGACTGGTTCCCCTGTAACTTACTAACGATTTAGAGGATGAAATTGAATGAGTTAATATGCTGGTTTTTATTATCTTAAAAAATATACATTTTTTATTTTTCTGTAATTCTGTGTGTTCACTAATTTATTTTTTCTTTTATAGGGCTGAAAAAACTGAGGTGTTAAGTGACGACCTTTTACAGGTAAGTTTTTTTTTTCTGTGAACATCTAATAACCTACGTTGGGTTCAGTGTCTGCTCGTACTCCTTGTGTGAATCTTTGTAACATCTTGTTCCGTCAGAGTTTGCAGAGTCTTCATCCTCGTCAGCTAGTTCCTTTTATATATTCTGAGGAAAGTAAAGTTATAATTAATAGAAATCATACATTTTAAAACTCAGAACTTATCAAAACTTTAAAAGGAAATATCTGATCTTTACCTGAATCAGGTCTAGCCAACTTAGTTGACGTGGATTATTAGACATTTACAATACTTTTAATGCAGAAACGAAGCGTCTGGCACTTCCTGCCTGTAATACAACACATTGACAATGATTGATGTGGGGCTGAGGAGCAGTGCTGTGTCAAATGTATCGAACTTGTGTTAACCCAGGTGGAGAAACGTCTGGACCTGGTCAAGCAGGTGACACACAGCACTCACAAGAAGCTCACGGCCTGCCTGCAGGGTCAGCAGGGAACTGACGTCGACAAGAAGTCTGTCAAATCGCCTTCGGTGAGACGCCCTACCTCAGCTCCTATGTCCTGCGGCCGTGACAGATACGAGGCTCACACACTTTGTCTTGTTACAGAAGAAACTACCGCTCACTATCTTGGCACAATGTCTGGTGGAAGGGGCTGCGGTGCTGGGGGATGACACCCTGCTGGGGTATGTGTCCTCATGTCAGTAGCCGGCTGCTACTCATTTGTCTACGGTCACCTCCTGCTCATTGACATGTGTTTGTCAACAAACAGGAAGATGCTGAAGCTGTGTGGAGAGACGGAGGAGAAACTGGCACAGGAGTTAATCCAGTTTGAGTTTCAGATCGAGAGGGATGTGGTGGAGCCTCTCTATGTGCTGGCAGAGGTGAGACAGCGATGTTCTCACTTAAGGTAGATTTAGGAATGTTCTTGTTCCAAGTAAGAAGAAAACAGTCCAATGTAGACCTGTCTAAGTCACAAATAAGGAGGCATGTTATTGTCCGTCCATCCATTACGTGTCACGCCTAAATGGCTCAAAATATTATTCCAAATGTAATGCAAGTGACCTAGAACTCATTTTTTAGTGTTGTCCAAAAACAGAATAAACCTAATTGGCTCAGACTGTCACAAACCACTGTTTTTCTTTCCGCTGATGCTAACTCTTATAAACCTATAAAGCAGATATTAGGGGTGTGACGATTCACTCACACGACGATTTGATTCATATCTCGATTCACAGGCTACGATCCAATTCAGGAACTATACTTAAAAATTATTAAACGATCGATCCAGTGTGATCCAATTAGATTCAGTTCAATCCAAACCGATCCAAAACGATTCATTTGCACACCCCTAATATATGTATAGTGTATATTAGGGGTGTGACAATTCACTCACATCACGATCCGATTCATATCTCAATTCACAGGCTACGATTCCGATTCAGGAACGACTCATAAAAAAATGTTAAACGATCGATCCAGTTCGTTCGGTTCAGTTCGATCCAAACAGATCCAAAATGATTAATTTGCACACCCCTAGCAGATAAATATTGTGATTTTGGAGACAAAGTGTGGACAAGGTAATGTCCATATGAGCCAAAAGAAGCAGAGCCTTCAACCTTAGTTTTCCCTCTCGGACAGAATCCTCTTCATTGGCTTCTCCTTCCAGGTGTTTTCCGAAATAACTGTAGATAATGAAGGCTGTCTATACAAGCATAAAGGACTTAATGAGCCATACACAGACACACAAATGTCAACTGCTTGAACAAACTATTTTCTTTACAGCGTATACATGTTTGTTTAAGGAATTAAGGAACTATATGTTGCAGGTTGTTTGTAGTATTATTTTGAGCAGGTTAGAACTTAATCAACAATAATAAGGGAAAGGTTTTAAGGACACATGTGATGCTGAGATTCGCATTAAGAGAAACAAGGATGGTCAGGATCAGGAATGAGGTAATTAGAGGGACATCACAGACAGGAAGGTTTGGAGAAAAAAGCTAGAGAAGACAGATTGAGATGGTTTGGACATGTTCAGAGGAGGGACAGTGGATACATTGGTAGAAGAATGATCCTAGAGATGGAGCTACCAGGTAGGAGACGAAAGGAGATTGATGGATGCAGTGAGGGAGGACATGGAGGTAGTTGGGGTCAGAGTGAGATGGAAATTGACTCGCTGTAGGAACCCCAGAAAAAAGGTCAAGTCGAAAGGAAAAGATGAAGAATAATTTTGTTAAAACTATAATTAGTTTTAACAAAATCAGTTTGATTTTTACTAATTCAGAAGGGAATGCAAAATCCTTGCTATCGGTAGTCGACCTCAGCCAGGAACCCAACAGACCCTGGTTCCGGTTCCTTAACCACCAGGTCACCGCTGCCCAACAGTTCCTCTGGAATTCTATTGTAGAAAAACAGCCGTCACTGATGTCACATTTGATGGATATCCTTTCCTTTGTCCTCCTGTAGGTGGACATCCCCAACATCCAGAAACAGAGAAAGCACTTAGCCAAGCTCGTCTTGGACATGGACTCTGCACGGACAAGGTGAGGAACACGGCCTTACTCATGCATCTTTTAAACCTGGAGCTCAAAATATAACCTTGTCAATGTTTTCATCATGACACATGCAGCTGCCTTTTTCTTTTTTCTCCCCACATACTATAGGTTTCAGCAGGCATCCAAGTCCTCCAGTCATCCCAGCACTCTGCAGCCTGGCACCAAGTCCGAGTCACTCAGAGAGGAGATGGAGGAGGCAGCCAATCGGATGGAGATTTGTCGAGTGAGTCACCAATCAGAGATATTTGAATGCATCCATATAAAAGTCAGAATCATTTTAACTCTTACAAGGAATTTTTTTTTCTTTTACAGGATCAATTGTCTGCAGATATGTACAATTTTGTGGCCAAAGAAATAGACTATGCAAATTATTTCCAGACAGTAAGTAATTTTACTAATACAGGAAAACTATGGCTCGGGGGCCGTAAACGGCACGTTTTATTTCTTAAACCGGCCCGCCAAACCTGTACAAATTGTGTTATAAATTTATATTACTATTGTACATCTGCCTTTTCCCTAAAATGCTTGTATTTTACCCATAGGAAAGTCTGAAAGTGTTTACACATCAATGCATGACTTTTATAATTAACATTTACCTCTAGTGACCCCCCCTAGTGGCCCTGAGGTCAAACAGTTTGACTGCTCCTGATTTGTCTGACATGGGAGATGCTTTCATACCATTTTGTACTTGTACTTGTGTTGTTTTTGCCATATATTGCTGTGCGTCATACACAGCTGTCAGGGTGTGTAATCCTTGGAGTGAAGTCGTCTTCTGTCTCCTGCAGCTGATAGAAACACAGGCAGAATATCACAGGAAATCATTAGAGATTCTTCACAGCATCCTACCCCAGATTAAAGCCCACCAAGGTGAGTCATGGTGTGTCTGCATCTGTGAGTGTGTTTTATATAGATCTACTCTACCTGCTGCAATAAAAAAGTTGAGCACTAGGGGATTTAATAGCCCCGATGTGTGACATAACAATTCCATTAACCTATAATTACTCACCTTCGTATTCCAGCTACAGCTGCCTTACAAGCACTCAACCAAAGTCAAAGCGTGTTTATTTGTGTGTGAGAGAGAAACAGAGATTCAAGCTGCTTTGTGTTGCAGAGGCGTGGGTGGAGAAGCCGTCGTTTGGCAAGTCTTTGGAGGAACACCTGAATATCAGTGGCAGGGAGATCGCGTTTCCAATCGAAGCCTGTGTCACCATGTTGCTGGAGTGTGGTATGCAGGAGGAGGTAGAGGACACACACCATCAACAACTATAATCACTGGTCATTCATTTCCATTCTGCTTTTTCATGACTCCCACCTACATGACTACATTAACAACTACCAATGTCTTTATTCTTAGTGGACACTTAACAAGTCTGGCTGTTGAAACGATGGAAAATGTTGGACGTGGTCCTCTATATGTGCTTATATATTTATGAATTACTGTATATATATATAAAAATATGAGTAAATAACACATACATATATGCATATTATGTATATATGTATGTAAATACTCACAATTACATTCTATATTTTATATATAGTGATGCATACTGTATATATTAGCTATGTAGCTTACCATAGGGAATACTGTTTATATTTATCACTGACTGACTATGGCATATTTTGCAAATATTTGGTGTATTCACCTATATTTTGCTTTTTTATTTGTTTATATAAGTTTACTTAATTTCTGTCTTTTTTATATTTTTTTTACATTTTTTTTATACATTATACATTTATATACTGTATGTATGAAAATGCAATTATATAACTTACATTTTTGTCTAATTTTTTTCAAAGATGGATGTTTCTAATTTTTGGAAACATATTAGCCAAATTATAGCAAAACGTTTATATTTATTCATATATATACATATTTATATATATATATACATATATGAATACAGTATCTATCTATCTATCTATCTATCTATCTATCTGTCTATATACTGTCCCGACCCAGCTCAGTATCATCTAATATGGTGCAGTGTGATTTGGGTGGCTATTGTGGAGACTTCTGACCCTGATACAAGGATGAAGATGAATTATAATACTGTACAGGACAGTAATGGAAGGTTATTATAGAAAATGCTTAAGAAAATTCTATTTAATGAAATGAAATCAAAGTGAACCATGAAGAATCAGAAGCATCAAATAAATACAGTGACTTTTTTTTTAAGTTTTCCAAAGATTATTTCAGTTCTTTGTAACTTTAACTTGAGCAGACGTCCTGCACTGATAAAATAGTCTGTGAAACTGTTTAGATTTATTACTGTGTTACAGTCACTCAGTGTTCAACGGTCCGGGCGCCTGTTTCTAATGAGAAGATCAACGACGTTATCTATTTTCACCCTCAGTGCAACCTTTGAGGCAGTGTTTAATACCTGAGTGTCTCTGACCTTTTCTCTGTCTGACTGCAAAGGTCTTTCACGGAGGTTTAAAAACTAGAAGCTGAATAAAGATATATTTTAGGACGGCAGTGAGAGACAAGGAGAGTGAGAAATCACAGCAGAAACTGTGAAGATATTGATATTGTGTTAAAAAATAAATGTTGTGATATGAGTGATAAAACCTCTCAGTGACAAGAAGGAAGTTCCCTCTTTAGAGGTGACACCGTTTCTGCCCAGGTCACATTAGACCATTAGTCTTATGACTTTGTTGATTGTGTGTTTCCTGTGTGTGTGGGCTGCAGGGCCTCTTCAGAGTAGCTCCATCAGCCTCCAAGCTGAAGAAACTGAAAGCCTCCCTGGACTGTGGAGTTCTGGATGTGCAGGAGTATTCCTCTGACCCACACGCCATCGCAGGTGAGCAACAACCTCCGCACACGCTTATATTTTTTTAATCACAGCCCATTTCCATAACAACAGCGCCTACTTTGTCGCTCACGTTTGATAAAAGCTTCAAATGCAAAAAGTAACAAATTTAGTGCCTACGTTGTGGCAACAGCCCGACCCATCGAACTCACTATGGGCTCAACACACAGGAAGGATCACAGTATGGTGCTGTGTGATTTGGGTGGCAGTCGTGGAGACTTAGTTTTTTTTTTCAAACCTGCTTGAAATACTTACAGTTTTTAGCAGGTACTCAACAGGGGGTTCACAATCCTTTAAGTCTCACGTGTCAAGCTCAGGGTCGGGGTCTAAATCTGGCCCGAATTAAACTTATATCTGGCCCATTACATCATATCAAATGTTTACTAGAGCTGGCCTGCCGGTCTATAGTTAACATATACAGGCAATATATGTAGTATTTGTGGTGTAGATACTATGTTATGGTATAGTTTTATATTGGGATGAAGTTTGGAAGGCTACAGATAAAGAGACAGAAAGGAAGAAATGTAACTGATCTGTGTTTTATTTCATATCTATTTTCTCATGTGATTCTTATGTATCAAGCTTTAGTTATGGCAGTTATTCAGTGTTAAACAACAATTATCTAATTTAAAATCAACATTACTTAGCTGGAAAGAAGGAAAGACATGCACAATTACTGTGAATTGTCCAATAAGTATTCAATTAGACTTGCGATTAATTTTTGCCCGCTTTGACAACCCTGCTTGCAAAGGTTTACTGCAGGAATTCTAAAAACATTTCAACAAAAACAACATTTCAGTAATTGATCATTTTTAACATGGCCTAGTGGTTAATGACGCAGACTTGGGTCCGCAAGGGTTCAGGTTCGATTCCATCAGCTGTCAGGTTGCCACTGAGGTGCTCTGATCACAGCACCACGCCGACCCACATAGCGTCCAGTAGGCTCACCACCCACAGGGAGGCTCACAGTATGGTGCAGTGTGATTTGGGTGGCAGTTGTGGAGACCCTGCAATGAATAAGTGGATGAAGATGAAGGATTGAATTAATCATTTTTCATTATGTTTTCCGTGGTAAACATACCATACATCTAAGTCTAAAATATATGTAAAAATCTTTACATACGTGGTTACTTCTTATAGTATGTTTTTCTCAGTTTTCTTGAAAGTTTTTCCTCGGCTACAGGTGTTATCAATGGCATCTGTTCTTGTCTAGCTATATCAATCTGTCACTTGCACTAATTGCCCTGCTGCTGTGGAGTGTTGATCCACTGCCCAGTCTCTCCAGTGGAGAAGAGAACAGGAAACTCTCCCTGGTGTTTTTTTTTTCTCACTGTTTTTGTGTGTTTCTTTTTTTCACTCTTCCTGTTTCTCCTCCACACAGGAGCTCTAAAATCATATCTGCGAGAACTCCCCGAGCCACTGATGACCACTGAGCTTTATGATGAATGGATTCAGGCATCCAAGTAAGATAAAGATTTTTTTTTTTATTTATGTATTTTTTGTTTGAGTTTATACAGGTCTTTCCATACCTCACTACAAAGGTTTCTAGTGAAAGCCAGGACTTAAAAATGAAATATTAAAATGTTTATTAAAGAGTGGAGGGCCAACAAACAAGAGATTTATTTATTTTTTTTCAGTATTCAAGATATGGACAAGAGACTCCAAGCTTTAATGGGAACATGTGAAAAACTCCCTACAGACAACTTAAACAATTTCAGGTGAGTTTTCTTTTTTGTTCTTTGTTTCTCCGTGTTTTTTCTGTATCCACAATTTTTTTCACACACTTTTTCTTTGTTAAGAATTGTCAAACATAGACATTTCATCGTGAAGATGGATTGTGATCCTGTGCTTTCCACTTCTAAGCAAGCTCAAAATATACTCCCAAATGCAATGCATGTTGTTTAGCTATGCTTCTGAGTCCAAGATTCAATGATTTTCCTGAATTTGCTCAAAATATAATTACAAATACAATGCACTCTACTCTAAAAAGGCAAAAGGGCCCCATTTAGATAAAGTGGTTCGTAATTATTTCTCTTGGTTTGCACAAGAGACAAAATACAAAAGCATTACTAGAAACTATACCACCTGCAGGCTAAAATAGCAATAGCAAGCTTTTAGTATATAAAGAGAAGAAAGTTTCGTTTTTCCTTCCTTAATTGTAGCAGTTAAGGAAGCAAACTTAGAGCCGCAATGCTCTGCTGGGTTGCCAGGTTGCCAATGAGGTGCATAGCATTGTCCTGACCCACATAACTTCTAGTGGGTCTCACCAACCACAGGAAGGCTCACAGTATGGAGCAGTGTGATTTGGGTGGCAGTTGTGGAGACTGTCAAACTGAGCATCTAAAGTTTTAAAGTTCTTAACTTTAACTTTTAATTTGGAAAATATTCTGATAAATCATGTTGATAAACCTAGAAATAACGTTGAATTTTCTTATATCTATACTTATATATAATGTTGCAGATATCTGATCAAATTCTTGGCTAAGCTGAGTGAGTATCAGGACGCCAACAAGATGACTCCTGGAAACATGGCCATCGTCCTTGGTCCAAACCTGCTGTGGACACACACTGAGCCGTATGATCTTTCTTCAAAATAATCATGATAAGATTTTCTTTTTTCATTTAACTAAGGGAATTTCAGGGATGTTTGTTTGTGTTTTCCCAGGAACATGACAGAGATGATGACCACCGTGTCCCTGCAGATCGTTGGAATTATTGAGCCCATCATTCAGCACGCCGACTGGTTCTTTCCTGGAGGTTCAAACACATACTGCAATCTCTAGTCAAGCAGAAGCAGAAGAATATATTTTTAAAAATTGTATTTATTTAAATACATTTACTTCTTTATCAGTGGATTTTGCCAATTTCAACAATAACTACATATTCTTATGTAAAATAAAGAATAGACACAAAAAAGGCAATTTTTCTTCATATTTAATAAGAACCTTAGAGTAAATTTTTCAGCATTTCTTATCTTTTAATGCTTAGGTTTTATTTTTATTTTATATATTTTTTTTGCCAATTTCAACAATAACTACACACTGTATTCTTATGTAAAATAAAGAATAGACACAAGAATCAATGCAATTTTCCTTCATTTTTAATAATAACCTCAGAGTTCATTTTTGCCTGCGACATTTACATCATTTCTTATCTTTTAATGTTTAGGTTTTATTTTTTCTTTTATCTCCCATGAATAATTTATTCATGGCCCTCACAAACACTGCTGAGGCTGCGGCGTCCGTTTTGCTGATGTCACGTCTGCTCCTTCCTTCAGAGATTGAATTCAACCTGACCGGCAGCTACGGCAGCCCCATCCACACCAACCACAACTCCAACTACAGCTCCATGCCCTCGCCAGACGTGGACCAATCGGAGCGCAAGCAGCCGCACGACCAGAGCCGACGCCCACTGAGCGTCGCCACAGACAACATGATGCTGGAGTTTTACAAGAAGGATGGGTATGGAGCCAGACGCGGCGTTCTGTTCCCCAACCTCTCACTCTCACCTCCTCCTCCACCTCTCCCTTTCCACCTACGCCTCCTCTCACGCATCTGATACTGAATTCATGCATTGGAAAAAAGCTCGTCCCTGCACATTAAATATCCATCACCTCCGAGGAGTATTAATAGATCCCGTTGCTCCATGTTTGTTCCTCGGAAATCTCTGCAGATCACATGTTTAGGCCGACCAGTAGAACTTAGTGATGGATGCAGATTCCATTCGGGGAACATTAATCAACAAAACCCTGTAACGCTGCAAATGTATGACAGTGCATGTTCACAGGAGTGTCTCTTTTTCTTCCTCTGAGGAGTTATTTCTGTTTTATCTCACCAAACTCCTCCACCTCCACCCATCCTTCAGTCTTTTAACCACGTCGCCTAGACTGACTCATCCACCCAGTGGCTGGAAACTCCTAGGGAGATTTCTTTTTATCTCCTAACTGAGGCATAATTTTAAAAAATAGTGTGTTTACGATGACTCAAGAGCACGAAGTTCTGCGTCAAAATTACAGACCAGAAATGAAAAATTTCCCTCGCTATTAAAGCATATTTATAAAGCACTGTTAAGAATCCAATTTCACTTCCACTGTGAAAGACTTTAAGGAGAATTCTTCAGTTTATAAGGCTTCATTGGACTCACCTGTCCAACCGTCCTATAATGCCCTGAAGAAGCTAGTTCCACCATAAGGAATGGACAGAATAAGTAGATTTTCCCTAAGTGTGACGTTTACCTTTTCTATGAATTTAAGATCGTGCAGTCAGAGCACGTTGGAGCGAGATGGAATGATAATAGGGTCCACCTTATGGTCTGTCCTACATAAACAGGACTACAGCCTTCTGGTGCACAACATAAACTCTTCTCTTTTGCTATTTATATTCAATTTAAGTAAAGAGAAAATTATTCTGATTACTCTGTGCATTCTGGGTATTATTTTCTAAAAAGCGCTGCAGGCAACATGTTGGAATTCATGGACCAAATTTGGACCCCAGGCCAGAGGTTTGAATTTATAGATAGCTGTGGATGCACACTGAGCCGTGTGGATGGATGGATGGATGGATGATAGATGGATGGATGGATGGATAGATAGATAGATAGATAGATAGATAGATAGATAGATAGGAACAATGTGTTGTCCTGCAGGAGACCTTTCAGGAAACGTTTGCTGATATTATCGTTGCTTCGTTTCCCATGGACTTGAATGAGAGCCAAGATCATAGCAGGAACATTTTCATTTTCTCCAAAATTTACTGAGTATGAAAGATGGTTGTGTCCATTTCTTGTAAACGGTCATTAGGCCCGGCATTTCCAAGTGGCCTGAAATGACAGATGTTTAGTTGCAGTCTATTATTGTGAGCCATCCCATGCATTTCCTTTGACCTCGTGTCCCTCTTCGTCTCTTCTGTCCCACTAACGCAGCATTAGGAAGATACAAAGGTACCGTAACCTTTTCAACTTCTTTTCCCGCTTTGCTTGCTCACAGTAGTTCAGCTGTTGATATGGTGTTTTTTAAATATCTGTTCTAATTCACCTTGTTTATATTTAACATGATAATTCCATACTGTCTGTAAACTACTTACAGGATAAGGTTCACAGTTCATTTTCTGTGCTCATTCACAGAGAAAACAATTGAGAAAAGCAGTAACTGTGCATTGCACCGACTCACCTCTAGGGTAGAAATGTGTTTGCACCAGTCATAACTTTGTCAAATGTGTTTTGTAAAATTTAAACAAGGTGAACAGGTTTGATGTAAAGGGAGCAGTTCAGTTCACCTGGATTTGTGCCCTCTGCTGGTACATAGTATTTACTATATCTCAGGTCCAGAGACATTAGTAACAAATGGAAGCTGAAATATTGCTACATTGTTGCTTAAGATACTGAATTTAATTTAGAGTGGCTAATACCTAACACAACCCATTCATTATTAAAAGAGTAGATTTTTCAAAAGGTCATAAGTAGGGATGTCCAATAATATTGGTTGCTTAGTATTAGCATCGTTAAATCTTATCGCTATATTGATATTTTTTCATATGATAATGAAAATCTGACACAACATTACCTGGGTTCTGCCAGGTTAACTGGAATCGTACATAAGGTTCTGAAATGTTTACGTTAACTATGGGGGCAAATGGTGGAATATATATCGGAATTGGTCAATATCGACATTGGAAAATTAAGTGTTTGCACAATTGAGTATCGGCAAAAGTTAATATCGGAGATCCCTAGTCCATGTGATACAAAGAAATGGTTCTCAACTGGTCTGGATCCAGGGTCAACCAATACCTCTCAATTTAATTTTTGAAATATATTTGTGATATAACACTCAGTAACACTCAAGTAACTTAACTCTCCATATTACAAATAAATAATTGTTGTCATGGGCGCCCAGAATTTAAGCTACCAGACTTGGGTGAGCATGTGTTCTAATACACCAGCTAACCGATTGCCCCTGATGCTTCTATGTAAGTCGATAAGTCTTACAATATGATGCAGTGTGATTTGGGTGGCAACCGTGGAGACTGCTGCACCTGCAACTCTGCAACAAGATGAATGAATGAATTATTTTATGCCGTCATAATACCCTGACAAAGGCCTGTGGCCCACTGAAATCCGGTTCTTGAACCACTTTGAGGTCACAACCCACCAGTTTAGAATCACTTATCTAAACCATTGGCATCTGTCTGATTCCTTACCTCATACGTCTCTGTCCCCTTACTTTTCTCCAGCATGGGTGTCCGTGTAATGGACACATCCTGGGTGTCTCGCAAGGGTTCGTCCACGCTGGCTCGCAAAACTTCCTCCACCCCTCCCGGCATGCTGGTTCCTGGCTCTCCTGCGGACGCACTGATACCCGAGCAGCCTGGAGAACTCGCCATCTCGCCGTGCGCCACACCTCCACCTGCTGAAAGATTCTGGTAAGTCCATCCCAGAGGGAGAGAGAGAGTCTCTCCTGTTCCCCTTCACTTGATTTGTTCAAACCCCATCACTGCCATCGGCTTCTTAGCTCAGTGATCCTTTATTGTTGTCTACGCTAATCGTTCATGAATTCATTTCAGTCACGTGATCACCTTCACTTCCTTCACGGTTCATCCCTCATATTTCACCTTGGTTCCCCATTCTTAACTGAACCAGTCAGTTGACTCCCTCTGTGCTGGGGTTCTCGACCGTGGTACCGTTTAGAACTGCTGCTTCTGCAAGTCATTGCAAAGCATGCCAGTATCTCCAGTGTCCTTTTGTCGTGGCTTGGCTTTCCCTGCTTCGGTTGTAAATAATTAGCTTTTCTGTTCACACTCAGCCAGATTTCATACTTTTTTTTTTTTTATTCAATTCCCAAATGTAGCAGAGTGAACCATGTGGATCTTCACCTCATGCTGACTCTGCCCGAGTGGCAGACACGAGATAACGTTGCTTCTATACTTTGCCTCGGTGTTCACTCCTCTCCTGTGGCTCTTTCGGACGGTGAAAGGGTTTTGTGTCTGTTTCACTCTGACCTGGACTGACTGTGAGATCTGCAGTGCAAACAAGTCTCCAAGGATTAGTGCAGCAGGGGGCGTTATATACAATGTTGACAATGCTGTGAGCTGCAGACGGGCTGCTTTGCTCCATGCAGAGTGAAGACACAAGCAAATCACAGAGAGAGTGCTTCACACTTTGTTCTTTTCCTTTGGCAAAATGTTGAATTTTTTTTTTAGTTGCTTTTTCGATGTATTTGCACTTAGCCGTTTGCTGAGCTCAGTGCCCACCACCCACCTTAAAATGCTCTTTTATTTCTTTTTTTTTTTTTTGGCTACAGATGTATTAACACACTAACACCACACGTCATCCAAATAGCTTATCGTACAGTTGAGGACAAAACTATTACCCTGTTTAAAGAAATGTACTGTTTTGATGCTTTTTTACAGAACAACCAGCATTTTAACATCTCATATTGTAAATTGTAGTTTTGCATGATAGTTTCACGTCCAAGCAATAGGATTGCTGTAACACTAAGTTCAATTAACCATCAAATGAACTGTAAACTGAGATTTTTCCTTATCTTTATCTTTGTTATTATAAAAACTGACTCGTAAATGCGATCTGCTGATGCTGTCCAATATAAACAGCTTTATATTTTTATTTTTTTAACAAATATCAAGTGCTGAAAAGGAGGGATTTACCAGAATTGGCCTGGGATCTACATAATGCAGCACAAAACTGGCAGAGAGATGTGGAGAAAGAAAACAAAAAAAGAAAGAACATTTTCTTCCAAATGTTCTTTTGGTTTGGGAAAGGAAAAAAATCAGAGAGATAAACTGAAGATTGAAGCTTGAGACAAAATTAGGATTTTTTTTTATGATCGCAAATGACAATCCAGTCAATTATCCACCGGTCTACCATGGCGTGACATCGTCCAATCAGAAGCAGATTTAGAGACTAACACCACAGTAGTAAGGGTGAGTAATGCTGTCAAATATCTTGTTCTGTACGAAAGATTTTTTTTCCATTTCAAAAACATTATTTTCTTACACGGGGTCAATGGTTTCGTCCACTGCTGCATATCGCTGCGATGCGTCTCCCTGTTCAATCACTGGAGCTGTTTTTTGTGTTGTCTATTCTCTTAATACCTACAGCTCAGACAATGTGTCGCCCCATCGGCCGGACACCTCTCATGCCCATCCACCCTCAGGGGAGGAGCGGCCGCCCCCCCCTTACCCCAGTTCCTCCTGCCACACTCTGCCCCACCACTTCTACCCCAAGCCCCCTCCCTGCACGCGCCCCGTGGCACCAGGCCCCGAGTCCCAGCCCCCGGCCTCACCCCCGGCCCCTATGCGTTGGTCTGGCTTCACTCCCCCGGCCCCGCCCCCTTCTTCCTCTTCTTCCTCCTCCTCGTCATCCCTCGACATCAATTCGAACCCCAAACCAAGCTGCCTGCACTTCCCCAAGCACAGCCCACCCGGGGACCTGGGGTCACATGCCCCCCCATCAGACATTAACGCCTCGCCACTCTACATCAAAACCCCCCTGGTACTAACCCGCCACGACCAGTCCCTTGGCAACCCCCCTAACTTCCCGTCCTCCATGCCCCCACCCCCGCCGTGGGCTGCCTGTCCATGTGCCAGAGAGAGAGGACCCCCCAGGCTGACTAGGTAAATACACCTAAACACACCACAGCCTCTGTGGGTTCTTTACAGAGTGGCAGCTGTGTCGCTCCGCACCACTTCATGTTTTCTTTTCTGCTTCCCGCTCCCGGTTCAAATGACACATCTCCGATTCTGTAACATTCAGGTTGTCTGGGGATGCATCTGACGGTGTTGCCTAGCAACTGAGGATGTTACTGGCTTATGTAGTGCTGGCTCTCAACGCTGTTATTGAGCAGACGATAAATACATGTACAGAAATACATATGGCTGCAAATGGCATATGGATGTATTTATTCTCTGGTCTGGCCTTAAAGGATTAACCAACAAAAAGAAACTGCTCCTTTTTGAAGTTGCAAACATTTTATAGGTTTGCACAGAAATGCCAGCTTTGCAGTTATGGAGTCACTTAAGCATCTTTCCCGCAGCAGTGAGAGTGCTGACTCGAGGAGGTTCCCTGAGTCACGTGTCTTGTGATGTGACCCCCGCAGGACAATGTGAATCACTGCAACGCATCAAGATTTCTTGCCGTTGAAGCTTAGCAACTCTACAATTTCCCACACAGAGTGTGTTTCTGTGTTCCCAGCGTGTATTTGACACTGTAGGGAGCTGCAGTTAAATATATATATGTGTATATATATTACATAATCATAACGTGCGCCAACTGTAGCTGTAGTGGCTGGTGAAGGCGTGGGATGGGCCTACCAAAGGAGCTCACGTCTGTTAGATGAACATCGTGGTTTTTTATGATTTAGAGGTTTTTGAAGTTGTACAACACTAAGCTTTATGATACATAAAGTGAACACTGGGATCTTCTGTTATTGTCAAAAACATAATTTTACCTCTGCCATAAGGTACAATCATTAAATTACACACACCTTGATGCAGGTTCCTCATGCAACTTCTCCATGTAATGAGTATGTCAGTTTTCCAAGAATTTCCTTGTGATACAAGCAAATATCTGGAATATCCATGATCTACTGAAATACACTGTATGTATATATGTATATATGAATATGTACATCCATACAACAGTTAAGTATTATTATGGGTACTTACTTAAGGTTGTGCTGGTTTCATTTTTCATCGTGGTTGCACCTTTAAGTTGATGATGAAGTCAATGATGGTGATCAGGTTGGAGGTGGTGATGGTGGTGGTAGCACTAAGGTTCATGTCTATGGGGAAGGTTCACTAAATGTGAGCGTGCTCCCAGGGGAGACCAGATACTAATGTCCTCCTGTCTTTTTCAGTTCATTGAAGAGTAAAGAGCTTTCTCCTGTAATTGGACACAAAGCCATCCAGGTGGCAGGTCCAACTGTCCCTCCCAACAGCGGTGGAAGTCCTCAGAGCTGCAACCAGTCCCTACATTCTACAGAGCACAGTCCACACTCCCTACGCAAAGGTCAGCATTTTACAAACTTATTTTTAACAAGAATGTTGTCTTTTAGTAGCACTAGCGTGAAATGTCCTCAAGAAATCTTCCCAGAAGTAAACTTGACCAAAGACCCCTTAGATGTAGAGTCCTATGTAATGACGTCTGGGACAGCTCTAAAATTGACAGCTATTGGTCACATGGGCAAATGTGATCAGGTCTTGATTAGCTTACCTGCAGTGTAGTACTACACATGTAATACTTGCAAGGAGTTATCTTGCGTTTCCTTTGGGACAGAAGAGTAATACTGCTTTGTTTGCTTCCAGGTCCGAAGAAGTTGGCCCCAGTACCTCCCAAGGTCCCGTACAGCCAGTCTAGTGGGATGTCCGACCAGTCTACAGGTCAGCCGTCACCGGTCAGCCTGTCTCCCACACCACCTAGCACTCCTTCCCCTTATGGACTGGCCTGCCCTCCTGGGCAAGTGCCCCCATCATCTCCTGGGCAGACCCCATTCGGGGCACCCCAGTGTCTATCCTCCCCTCCCTCTCTGACTGGAACGCTTACCAAGTCTCGGCCCACCCCTAAGCCCAGGCAGAGACCGAGTCTGCCCCCTCCTCAGCCTCCCACAGCCCCTTCAGGGTTCACTGGTTCGGCAGTGGCCCAGGTCCCCCAGCCCATGGAGCAGGGTCTCCTGGATGGACTGTCTCCTGGGGAGAGCATGTCTACAGGTAAACATCAGCCCTTGGTAACGACCCCCCCGCCGCTGCCACCACAGGTGGGGCTGCAGCGGCCCTCACTCAGACTTGCGGTGGCTCTGTCCAATGGAGATGGTGGACGAGTGTAGGACTGTAGATTGTTAAACGATTCCTGTCCCCAAATGCGGACTGATTCCTAACACATTTCTGAAGGAATTAATGAAAGTTGCCTTTTAAACACAGATGCCTGACCACAATACTCTGACCATAAAGTTAGTTGAACCCCCTGACCTACAGTATGTACTCATTGCTTGTGTTATGTGATGATGTTTCTGGGTAACGTTTCGGAAACATCACAGAAGCCTAGCTTGTCCTGCTTGTATGGAAGTCGCCATTAGATTCATCATGTGCTCTGTGTATATCTGTGTTGCCCGTGCCCTCAGTGGGCAGAGGTAGGTCAGAGGCTCTCAGCTTCACACTGGGCCCAGTCCCCTAGGCCTAGACGTGGGAAAGAAAACATAGCACCGTCCCCACCTGTCCACCTTGGTGTTGTGATGATGAGGTGTTCTGTCATGATATACCGATCCTTCTGTCACTGTTATATTTATCATTCTCTTGTCCCCCCCTGCTACTATTGTACCTTGCAGCTGTGTGAGGCCAGTGTGGGCTAAGTGTGAGGGGGACTTTTAGGGTAAGCCAGACCGCCCCCCCGCCCCATGCACTCCATCTCACTGCCTGGCCTCGTGCTGTGGTTGCCTCTGGGCTCTCCTGCAGCCTGCTTCCAAAACGTCCAACCATCTCTCTGTTGGTGTTTTTATTCCTCACTCCTGGCACAGTAATGCATGGCCTATGGACTTCCCAGAGTGCACCACAATGCGCTTACATCGCAGACACTGTCGCATTAAAAAGGTCCATCCTAAAGCCCCCCGACCCCACCCGCCAGCTCCTTTCTGTTCCCCATTTACAGCTTAACGCCAGCAGAATCCCCCTGACTCCTGCTCCCGCTACCAGTTTTGGGTTGTAGAGTGGGGGGAGGGCACAGGTAACCCCAGCCCACTAGGGGGCGTTCATTGCTTCTTTTAATCCTTGGTCCTTCTTTTTCCAACACTGCCACGCTCCATCTCATTCCTACACAGGAGCAGTCTCCAGTCTCTGCCTGGTCCTGCTGCGCTCAGTTACTGCAGCACTTTAGGCGGAGATGTTACTCCGACTCCACCCGGTGTCTCCGACTCCCACAGAGTTTCCACACACATCCTGTTGCCTCTGTGTTGGTTTACCTGGCCGTTGTTGTACAGTAATGTGTTGTTGTGCAGTCATTTTTTTTGACGTGTCCTTGTTCTTTATCTGACAAGTATGAGTTGAGGACAAAACTATTAGAGCCACGAGAATTGGACTCTTCGGAGGGATTCCCCAGTGCTTTTATACCAGATATGACATTGTTACCTTGAGGATGGAAACACAATGACCTTGGTGAGAAGGAGTTGCTGCTATTTATCTTGAGGCTGAGGAGGTTGGAAGTCCCTAAGTAACTAGAAGGCTACATGGGATTTGGGTTAGAAACTTGCCGTATAAAACTTTTATAGAAATAATGAAGCGTTTCCATGTTTCTGCAGTGATATATTTTAAAAAATATAAATTTTCTTAAAGATTCTTGCAATTCCAGACTGAAACGAATGGAAACAACATCCTGGAATTAACAATCAAACCCTGCATTACCTAAGTGGTAGTTCCAGAATGTGGAAACATCCGTTCTACCTAGCATGTAAAGTCATATGGACCCTATTGTTGCTTTGATGAACACATAATGCAGTGAATAAGGAGGTAAATGGACTCTATGGTAAAATCTTAGAGAATCAACGACAACAAAACAATTCTGATTGTCCATGTAAATCTGATCCTGAATCTGCCATAAAGAAGCAAGTAATTAGGGAGATTTTCTACAGCTACATATAGATAGCTACAGTTACACTAAGCTTACCTTTGAACTGGTCCTTAGTGGAAAATATAAAATCTCGAGTACCAAATCTGGAGGAACTTTGTTTGTAGTTTTGTAAGAATATTCGGGAATAGCCCTTTAAAACATATCAAACACTGACACGGTCCACTGTATCCCTTCCGCAATTCAGTTTCACTCATTTTTTCCCTGAAATCTTGTTTTCAGGAGTGTTTTCCTGCAACAATTCTTAATGGCGTGTAAAATCACTTGGGAAATACTTCAAAAGACGAAACACTTCTTAGTGGGAGACAATAATTTTGTCCTCATCTGTTTGGTGTTGTTTTCTCTGCGGGCACCAAAAGCTACGACCTCCCAGACGAGTGGTGCAGACTTGCATCACAATGGAAAAAAAAAAAAACAAGCTCGTTCCTGATTCCTGTGTAGAATGTGAAACACATGTAATCTACTTGATTTTCCTTTTCTCAAGTCAGGGTTGACGTCACAAACGCCTCTTTCTTGCCTTGGGTTCAGAGTTAGAAAGATTAATATTACTTCTGCTCTCTTCCATTTTTTTTTACACCTCATCGCTCTCTCCTTCTCCTCCTCCTCTGGCTCAACATTGCCATTTTCACCTCTCTGCTCACCATCACTCACCCTCTCCCTGCCCATGCTCACCATTAGATATCTTCAATTATGAAATCCCCTCCATCAATGTCAATCTGGACAGCCTCATCGATGAGTTCAGCGCTGGTGCCCCCTGCAGGAAGTCCCTGGCAGTGACAAACTCTCCAGACGGAGACGATGTGTGTGAGGAGGAGCCACAGAGCACCACTCTATGACCATTGAGCCTAAGACGCCACTGCTAACCAGCACGCCCCCTACCTGCCCACCCCTGGCTGTACATATTTGTTACTGTCACCGCCAAAGGCCTGATGGGAAATCTAACCTTTACTGATGCCCACCTGAAAGTCTAGAGCTCAAACCCTCCCTCACTGCTGCTGCAGGCTGCAGGGAATCACATCCTTCACGGTGGCTTTCTGACGAAAACATTCAATGTAAACACAAGTAAAGATAAATAAAATCAAAACAACCAAATTGCCCTAGTGGAGGAACAGTTGCCTTTCGGTAAAACACTGGAACATAGATGAGTATTGTGGTTTTTTTTTTTAAAGAAATTTCAGATTTTTTTTGCTTCAATTGTTTCAATGGTGGCTTGGTTTTTATTTTCATTTTTTCTCTATTTTTTGCCTTATTTATCCAACGTGCAATCAGATTGCAATATGATATTAGCAACTTGGAAACGGTTAGCGCAGGGGAAAAAAAAAAATCAAAGCCTGATACGGCACGGAGCAATTGCCCATCCTCAGGGTGAAACAGAGAGACAGAGTGAGGGAAAAGTCCGGTTCTATTGCTCACAGGGTATTCAAGCTTTGGTGCACATCAGGAACGCGCCCGTCGGACCGATCCACAAAGTTTAATTCCCGTCTTCATATTTGATTTCCTCCCTGTGTCCTGAGTGGGTTGTGACATTTAAGAAATAGGAGGGGAAAAAAAATCTTTCACTTGAAACACACTTTTTACCAGCACAGTATGAGAAGAATGTTATTGTACAGTCAATCCAAGTTGCGAAGCTTGCCTCTGTTATTCAGTGAAGACAAAAGCACCAATGTGTTGTTGTTGTTGTTGTATTTTCTTTTTTTTTTGCATGAGATGCCGATGTGACTGCTTGGTATCGAAAGCCTCAGAGCAGAGTGTGTTAAATGTGCAAATGTTCTGTATCACCAGGGCGATGCAAATTAGACAAAGGGGACGGGTCTAAAATGGGTGTGTCGCCCCCAGTGGACACGACGTATGGAGAGGTGGTGTTATGGTGAGACGGTGATGGTAATGGATGGGTGACTACACTGCCTTTCTATATGGGTCACATGGTTCGAACTCTTAATCTTACAAGTGCTTCAGGTTCCGCGTCCTTCGAGTGTAAATACAAATAGTGTACAGTGATGTATATAGATATATGAGATGAAAAGTGAAAGTATATGTGACGTACCGTTGAGGACAAAACCGTCAACCCCGCATGAAAACATAATATCGATCATTTTATTTATTGAATCCACTGATTTTTATTCAAACAACTAATTTCACCTACAGAAACTAGCAGCCATTGAACGCCACACCTGTTTGTTGAACCAAAGCACAAACTTTTGAAGTGTTTTAATGAAGAGACGTGTCAATTTAAAGGACGTTTTTGTTGTTTTTGGTAAATATTCTGGGCAGTGGTCCCCAAAAACCCCCGGGTTGTGGACCAGCGCTGGTCCATGGGTCGATTGGTACAAGGCTGCACATTTTTCACAGTTTTATTCATTATCTGAGTCTGAACTATGTTTTACTTTGAAAAATGACCAGATTCTCTCTGATTTATTTGTTTTTGTCCTAAAAGAAAAAAAACAATCGTGTTCATACAGTGTCTTAGTACATGGTGAAAGTGCCAGTTACGAGACAAGAACAAACATATACAAAGAACAGACAATTAAAGGCGGCCATCTTGGAAATAGATTTATTATCCACAGGTTGTTTCTAAGCACCGAGCCTGCGCTGCATAGCACACGGCTAACGGCTAACAGGAGACAAGAAGGCCTTTAAACCTGCTCGGCCACTTAGAAACCAAATATTCTACATTAAAGACAAGAAGGACGTTTAAAGAGGACGCCGCTAATGAAGTTGCATACTCAGTGTCTTCTTATTAAATATTTCTTTTTATGCCAGTTGTATCTTTTTTTTTTTGTTATTTTTTCTGCGCCAAACCTCTAGGCCGGTAACCGAAAATATCTCATACCTAATTGGTCCACGGCAAAAAGGTTGGGGAACATTGACCTAGTGGACAAGGTATATATGACTGAGTTAACTAATGAACTGAGATGAAATGTCTTTCACTTAGGCACCTTGTGATGAGGGTTTGTACCAATATTGTGGAATTTTATTTTTTAGAAAGAAGGAAAACAACAGGACAGGTTCATCATTTTAAGTTATTTTACTTTTATATTTTTAAGGGGTTCCCATTTTGTCCTCAACTGTATCCAAACTGTACATATATATGACACCATAATATATGTGCTGATATTTATCCGCTGTAATGATTAAAAGATTGGTGTTATTTTTGTCCCCGCACATAAACTGCAGTACTGCAGTAGCGTAGAGTCAGGTCATGCTTTTATCACAGTGACACCGAGTGGTGACGCTGGAACAAATACCAATCTGTCAGTGTTTCTACAGTGATGATTGTAGTCATGATGTCGGTCGGTTTAGTCACGTCTTCTAATAGTGCAGGACAAATTTGGACCAGATTTTCACCCTATGAGTTAATGCCAATGATTCCTTTTGCCGTGCATTTAATATCTCACAGAATGTCGACGTGCAGGAGAGTCATTTTGTCGATTTAAGTGCAATTACAGCGTCCACTAATCCACCCTTGGTCCAGAGAGTGGTCAAAGTCATAATTCTTTCCCATAATTCCTCAGAAAAAGCCATTAATAACACAAATGAAAACTCTTTCCTGTTCAGTTGAGTTGTGGATGATCTTATTGTTGGATTTTTTTATTTGCTCCTTCAGTGATTCATGCTGTGCATCAGTGTGACTTTGGTGAAAGTGGCGTCATTGGTGTGGTGATTATACGGCAATGGTAAAAAAAAAGTGTTATTTTGGAACTACAGTCATAGCAACAATGTAAACTATAGAGGATTTATCGTCTGTACAGGAGTCAGAAATGTATTTATATCAATAGTCTACTTTTCTGAGGATGAACCCACGAGAGTTAATATTTTTGGATGAAGGTCTAATGAAGCATGTATGGGGGCGGTGTCGCCGTAACCCTTATCTTACAGCCACCTTAAGGCATGCACTCGTAGTCATCGTAGGTGTGATGTTTATGCTGTTGAAAAAAAAAACAATCGTTCCCTGGAAACTCTGCTCAACACTTCATCTCATATTTCTTCTCTCGGCCGCTGCAGTGGATATAAAACGTTGTACAACCCTGAGATTTTCCGCATAAAAACCTTTTTCCTTGGTACTTGTATATCACTTTGTCTACTCTCGCCAAAACAGGAGAAAAAAAGCATGATGCTGCTTTTGTAGAGTCATGTTTCTTGCCCTATTAAGACAAATACGATTAAAAAGGTTATTTTCAGCTGTTTTTACAAGTTTTCTACTGTGCTACTCCAGTCACAGGCAATTATGAGTTTGACTAATATTATGCAACTGGGAAATTACTCACTGCATTTAACCAGAGTCCTGCTACAGCTGGGAATTGAACCGAAAACCCAATAACAATCTTATCATTATTCACTTGGATCTAGATAAAATTTTCCTCTTTAAAAAAAGAAATGAAGAAGCTACCAGGTAGGAGACAAAGAGGACGTTGATGGATGCAGTGAGGGAGGACATGGTGGTAGTTGGAGTCAGAGTAGAAGATACTGAGGACAAGGGGAGATGGAAAATGTTGATTCACCCCTGAAAAAGAGACAAGATGAAAGGAAAAGAAGAAGAAAAAGAAAAAAAAAAATCAGTTCCAGAAATGTACTATTAATAAATACAATTTAAAATATAGATAAAACTCACACATATATTTATAATATAAGAAAAAAACCACTTATGTTGTTGTTAAAATGACCAAGCAAGGGACAGTGGGGAGAGACAATGCAACATTGTCTCAAGTTAAGCTCGTCTACAAAAATCCTGCAAAAGTTGCCTACTCACAAAATGAAAAACTCTTATGTCAAACAGTTCATATGTAGGGGCCCCACCGTGTCTTCTTTACAAAAATGGGAAAAAAATCCTATATAATAAAAATATATTTTACATTCATTCTGAAGTGAGTGATACCTTTAGAAAAGCAAGTTTTATTCTGTTTTTTTTAGGCTTTATGCAGACAAATATAAGGCAAATGACCGTTAAATAAAAGTCATTATTGTTCTAGGAGTCGGGGATTCTCTATCAGATGGTAGTAACATGTGTACTGACTAGTATTTGAGGTACTAGGGGTCGTATTAAACATCGTTCTGGCAGAGGTGTGTAAACCCTTTATATCCACTGTCATACAAACTCACACCAACATCCTCGGGAACCACTTAAGGCACACAGTTAGTTATGATACAATCTGATCGAGTGTTTAAAGTCACGTAGGCCTAAGTAAAAAAATCAATTTGTTTACATTTTGTGGCGTTTATTTTAAGGTTATTAATAAAATAACAAAAACAAAAATCCAAAAAAAGTCTCCTGCATGTTCCTGTAGGAAGTGGTTTAACCCAGGTTTCTGTGTCAGAGGAGTCGGCAACTCAGTGAAGGACTCTGGGAAATGTGTGTCACAATAAAACACCATGGTCTCTGGTGGGGTTTCCAGCAATACTGAAGAGGAGCGGACCATGTCTGTGGATATACTGCCTCCTGCTGTCATTACTAGTGTACAAACAGGACCTGCTGCTTGTCGAGCCCTCCGTAAGCCCCCGCCCCTCTGCTTTGCATATCAAGTGGAACACAGTGTGTACTGTGAAGCCTACCTGCAATCCTGATCAGAATGTCAGAAATAAATATATATATATATTAAAGTCTACATTTTTAATAATCTTTTCTCTGGAGTCTGGTGAGGTTTTTGTTTCTACAAGTCATTGAGACATTGTGATACATGACACTGCACCAAAGTGAACCTTGGGCAGCTCATTGCACCTCAGTGGTAACCAGGCAGCTGGTGGATTCGAACCAGGAACCCTAAGGTCTGGTTCCTTAACCACTAAGCCACCAAGCTTAAGGGATGCTCAAAAGAAGGTAAAAAAACCCTGAATATAATATAGAATGTTTTCTAATCGTTGGCATGATAAATGATGAAAATGTGATGTTAAAAATGCGACCCTCTGGGGGGTCCGCCCCAGTATTTGAGTACTACATAAAGCTTATCTAGAAAAACTACACTGAAAAGATTAAGAAGATATAATGAATAAAAGTTAGCAGAAGTTGATTCTATGAAAAAAGAAAAAAAAATCGATATGTCCCAAGTTTGGGCCCCCGGACCAGACTTTGAACCAACTCTTTCTTGTCTGCTATCAAACGTGAGTCATGAAATAAGGACAATGAGATCAGGAAGTGCAGAAGAACTGAGGTATCTGCAGCAACAGCAGCAGCAACAGCAGCGTAGTAACCAGTAGGACAGGCCCAGCAGCATGGCTGAAGCTGCTCCACCACAGGAGGAAACTAGGAGTGTCCAGGTCTGAGGAGGAGAAGGGTGGAGGACCCTGAGCTCCTCCACCCCTGAGCTGCTGCGGTGAAGTAAGAGAGGAAGAATGCTTTTTTTTCCGATCCAAGGAAAACAGACGTGACGTAAAACATATTCATCGTAGGACAAAAGAATTCATACCGTTATGGAAGTAAAAATTAGTTTAACAACTCAAAATTAATCAAATGTATATATATATATATATTTGTATATATATATATATATATATACACAGTATGTATATATGTATATGAACATACATACATATATACATATATGTATATCTATATATGTATGTATACATATATACATATGTGTGTGAATCATATTATTATGGTATAATATATACATATGTACATATATATTTATACATATATTATATATATGTCTATTGTTGTGTTCAGACCAGTTTGGGAAGGTCATTTTAATGGTGTAACCTCAATCCGGAATAATTTAAATAAATATGTAAATCCGATCGCCAATAAATTCTAATTTAAATCTGATTCATGTGTTTTTGACATTTCGAAGATCATTATTAACTTAAATATATCATTAGCTCTCTCTTACTGTCTTAAACATACAATTCAAAATAGTAAAAATACTGCCTACTAGTGGCTTTTGTGTTTTAAAGGCAGTAAAAAAGGATATTATGGTATTTGAAGGCCTATAGTCTAGCGCTAATTTGACCAAATACATAAATAATCCTTGACCTAGAATAAATAGATCAACGTGCTGCATCTGGACCGTGTACCTTAGTTTGCCCATGTCTGTTCTAATCTGAACGCCACACTAGAATCTTAAACTGTAACATACCCTCAATCAAGAGTCCACCAACTACCTCCATGTCCTCCCTCACTGCATCCATCAATCTCCTCTTTGTCTCCTACCTGGTAGCTCCATCTCTAGGATCATTCTTCTACCAATGTACCCCACTGTCCCTTCTCTGAACATGTCCAAACCATCTCAATCTGTCTTCTCCAAACTTTCCCGTCTGTGTTGTCCCTCTAATCACCTCATTCCTGACCTTGTCCAACCATGTCTCTCCTTAAGAGAACCTCAGCATCTTTATCTCCTCCACATCCAGTTCTGTCTCCTGTCTTCTACCTATTCCTAGTGTCTCCAATCCATCCATCGTGGCTGGTCTCGCAACTGTCCTGTGTGTCCTCCACCTTAGCTGACTCTCTTCTATCACAGATCACTCCTGACTCTTTTCTCCAGCTGTTCCATCCTGACTCTCCTCCATTCTTCTCCTCTCTTCCACAGTCTCCACTGCTCCTCCACCTTCTCCACCTCTGCTCCATGGAACCTCAGCATTCCACTGTTCTCCCTTTTCCTTCACACAAATATACTCTGTCTTGCTACGTGACACCAGACAGACACTAAGAACAGTTAACGACACAGTAAAATCCGTTGTTATGGTTGCGTTTCAATAGGAACCGTGTTTCTGTGAGACGTTGTTTTGTCCCAATGTAAGAAGGTACAAAAAAAAACCCATGATACAAGTGACTGGCAACGTTCTAACCTTCTCTTTATTACATCACACCAGGTCTTAACAACCAAAACACTGATCCTTGTTTACATGTTGGTCAGTCATTGTCCTCCACGCGTCTAATGGTTTCAAATCCCCTTTTTAAACAGTGGAAAAAAACCCCAGACTTGTGTTCAGTTGAGGGATGTCACCGATGTTCCTGTTCTGCTGCTGCTCCTGGAACAGGTAGAACTTGTTACGTGCAGGAATTCTAAACAAAAGCATCAGTTGTCAGGGTTTTCCTCGACCACACTGCTGCAAACACCGCTGCTTGGAGATGCACATAAAAGAAGCGGGTGTGTCTCTGAAGACTTTTCCTGAAAAGTAGACTCCACGGTGCCAGTCAGAGTCCCTACAGGAAGGACCAGGTCAAGTCCAAGTCCAGGGACTTTCAGGCAGGTCCAGGGACCAAGATAAGAGTAAAATCTTTTTGATTTGATTCACAAAGCAAAAGAAAATCCATAATGGTGGCCTAGCGGTTGACGATAAGATCTTGGATCTGCAAGGCTTCAGGTTTGAATCCACCACCTGCCAGGTAACCAACATAACTTCCAGTGGGCTCACCACCCAGAGGAAGGCTGTATGGAGGAGTGTGATTTGGGTGGCAATCGTGGAGACTGCTGCCCTGTGACCCGGTAACGGATAAAAGGATGGAGACGAATGAGTGATCAACAACAAAAAGTCCAACTGACTTGTCCAATCACTAAAAAATGTCCCACTATTTCACTTAACTTAAGTTTCCTGGATTTAAGTCTATTTTAGGTATAAGTCACTGAAAGAAAATAGTTTAAATCAGCAGTGTTTGAGTTAAAAATACTAGCAATAAAACCTGACTGGAGTGTTTGGATTTCAAGTTGCAAGTTGCAGAAATTCCACAAACTACTTTGAGTCTTACAGATTTAAAGTTGGAGTCGAATTAAAGAAAAAAAAAAATGTTGAAACAATAGTTTCTAATTGTGGACCAGGATGTTGAAAAGTTTTTGTTTTTTAGCCTGTTGGCAACTCACTAAAGAAAAACACGTCAAAAAAGTCAGTCAATCACAGTTCAGTGACCAAAAAGATATTCCAGTATCTAGTCCTGCATCCTTAATGTCCCAAAAGGAGATCTAATCTGATCCAATCCAATCTAATCTGATCTCATCCAATCCAACTTGTTCTAATCTGATCTAATTCAATCTAGCATGAGTCAAAAAAACAAACAGAAACTGACTGGGACAAACACTGTCTTTACTTGTTTTTTTTGGGGGGTTTTTTGCAAATAAAACTTGCATGGAGCCCACCTGGTACGGACCAGTGAGCACATACCTGTACATACCTGTAATCCCACAATAGAAATGGAACATTTTCACTGAATATACGTGCAGGAAGAAATAATCGAGCACAGATACAGACTCAACAAATGAATCATGCAGTAAGACTTAAGTCTTTCTCTGTCCTGTTCACAGTTTACCACATTGGCACCTCATAATCCAGGTACATTCTCGGATTACGCCAACAGAATCCAGGGCAGAGTCGCAGCTACCAGCGCCAGGAGAGTGAAGGCGCAAAGCAGGACCATCAGACACCGCGCTGTGGTGCAAATCTTGCGTCTTCTTGGTCTCTGGGGCTGAGCCACCGTCACCGCGACACTGAGCGCGTCGTCCTCAGCCATCGGTCTTCCTTCGGCGCTGATGATGAAGACCTGGGAGGCACTGTGTCCCGGACAGATCAGCCTCTGTCGGCGCCAACGCTCACCAATCCCCCCCAAACAGCGTTCGATCCACTTCACCCCCGGGTCAGTGGATGTGCCGCGTGCGCCCTGGGGCTGAGTCACGGGCAGAGGGATGGGGACCTCCAGGGTCTGGACCTCATGCGGGTCGCGAGCCGCCGAAGAAGACAGCAGCGCTTCTTTCCGCTTCTTGATGAAGGTGAGGTGACGGCAGACGGGACAGGCTATGATGTCCCTGATGTTCCCGTCCGCGTTGATGCTGACCAGGGTCTGGACCAGGCAGTCGTGACAGAAGACATGTCCGCAGCTCAGTGTCCTCTCTGTGGCGGACAGGTTCTCATAGCACACCGGACACTCCTGCGCCTCCTCCCGGTTGTCTCCGTTGGATGATGCCATGACAGGGCAGCAGCCAAACAAGCTCGAGTTACGAGGAAAAAGTTGAGGTATTTGATCAGACTCCGACGTCCTCGCACGGTGTCGTCCCCGTCAGAGCAGGACTTGACTTCTGGCTGTGGGTGGAGGCAGCGGTGGAGCCTGGTAGAACAGGGCCTGCCACCTGTGGCTGCGGCATTCTCACAAACGTTATTGGCAGTTCAAGTAGCCGAGCTGGTTCGCTTCAGTCACCGAAAGAAAAAAAACCTGCTGTCCATAAAGACGCCTGAACTTAGAAACGAGATTATTGTCATTGATTGAACAGTAAAATAATTGAGAAATATATAAGGAAATACATATGTTATACATTAAATATATTCATATATTTTGTATATTGTTGTTTGATTCTATTGTACGGTCCTGTATTGATTTGCTGCAGTTTCTGTGGTGTTTTTAATACATTTTGCGCCACCTAGTGGTCAAATGTGGAAACTAAAATAAGCGGACTCTTGCGTGAGGACCTGAAAGTACAATTGTCAGTCTCATATATAAGACAAGACGTATAGGCGGCCAAGTTGAAGGGAGCAGACTTGGGTCAAAGTATTATAGCCTAAGTTTGATAATGAACGTCATCCCTCGTTATGACATGGTCAGCCCTCTCATTGGATGAGGCGGGCCTGACTGACATTAAATAATTAATAAGAATTAAATAATCTATAGTGAAAAATCAATGCTATTTTTGAATGCATGTATGCATGTATACTTAGGATATAAGTATACACATATACACATAGATATATGTATGCATATATGCATATATATATATATATATATATATATATATATATATATATGTAATTCTTTGTCTCTGCTGATACAACGAGTCAGAATCGACAAGGGTCAAAAGACACTGAGGTACAATTGGTCCAAGTGATGCATTTTTATATATAGTCCAGTAGGTGGCGGTAATGTAACATAAACTGAAGCACTGAAGCGTTGAGGAATTGTCTTTTCATTCGCGATTTCCGCAAACAAAACCTATTTCTTCTTCCTTTGCCAACATCACAAATCTAAATATTTTATACTATTCACCATCATATCAACCAATGGAAATTGTATATTTTTTCCTAAATCATTTACTAGATATTTGTTTTGATTAATTAAAAATTAAATTAGTTTCCTTATCCACAATTGGCAATCCTCTCTCTTTTAAAAAGACAGACTATTTATTGACATAAAGTCATGGGTCAGATTTAAGGGGTTCCTTGGCCAAAAGTGGCCCCAGGGCCATATGTTTGGAACCCCTGGTTGGTAGAGAATAGGCAACGATAGGTGTTTATTTCTCTGTGCCAAGCAGGGATAAAATGTTGTGTGCGTTGTGGACAGGAAACAGCCATCACACCTCTCAGTCAGGAAGGATGGCCTCTGTCAGTGTCGGAGGGCCTTGATCGGCCAGAGTCCACCTGGAAGCCAAACCCTGTCTCTTATACACAGGTAATGTAACATAAACTGAAGCACTGAAGCGTTGAGGAATTGTCTTTTCATTCGCGATTTCCGCAAACAAAACCTATTTCTTCTTCCTTTGCCAACATCACAAATCTAAATATTTTATACTATTCACCATCATATCAACCAATGGAAATTGTATATTTTTTCCTAAATCATTTACTAGATATTTGTTTTGATTAATTAAAAATTAAATTAGTTTCCTTATCCACAATTGGCAATCCTCTCTCTTTTAAAAAGACAGACTAATTATTGACATAAAGTCATGGGTCAGATTTAAGGGGTTCCTTGGCCAAAAGTGGCCCCAGGGCCATATGTTTGGAACCCCTGGTTGGTAGAGAATAGGCAACGATAGGTGTTTATTTCTCTGTGCCAAGCAGGGATAAAATGTTGTGTGCGTTGTGGACAGGAAACAGCCATCACACCTCTCAGTCAGGAAGGATGGCCTCTGTCAGTGTCGGAGGGCCTTGATCGGCCAACAGGTGGGCTGCACACCACTGCTGTGGGCTGCCTAGCCCTCAGGGAGTAAGTGATACAGAGGGGAGGCTGTTCTCTGTCCTCATTAATCTCCCCCCAGAGGGGGCGGGCTCCTCCTCAGGCCTTGATCTCAACCTTGTGACCTTGTCAGGTCATTTGTTTTCGTTAGTCCCCACTCAGAGCCAGTGGCCGGTCCCAGTCCAGACGTTCTCTCCGACCCCCTGAAGCAGAGAACATTTCTAAAAAGGATCTCCAGGGGTTCTCCAAATCTCCGCTCTGAGCCCGACCCAACCCCCCCAAAAATCCTGAGTGTGTCTCTGGGCTCTTTTAAATCAGCACAGATGATCCTTCACATCCTGTTGCAGAAACTCAGCGGTGATCTCTGCCCAGCTCCCTGTGTAACATCAAACGACTCTGGAGATGGACCTAAAATTTGGCAACTTCACATTAATGTCCTATTAGAGCAGGCCGGGGGAGAACTTTTTGACTCAGGGGCCACAACGGGCCCTAAAATTGACTGCAAGATGGGTCAGAAACAGACAGATGGAGTATTCATGTAAACCAAACCCGGGCAAACTAAGGCCTGGGGGCCAAAGCTGGCCCGCAGTGTAATTACATTTGGACCACATGCTCCAATAAATGTGAACTAGAGTTTAATTTACATTAATTTAATTTATATTATCATTATCCTTCTGTCTTTTCCCTGCAAAACCCTCATTTCCCTACGGATGGTATAGATGAGTCTAAAAGCACTTTAACATTTTAAGACTTAACTCATCATTTATCATGGTTCACACAAATACTCATTCTGTTCCTGACCTGGCACATGACTCAAATTTGAGTATCCACTGTGGCCCGCAAGTCAAAATAATTGCCCAGGCCTGATGTAAACTAAGATAAATGACCTCTATTGGAGAAATGCAGCCATTGCAGGGAAAAGGCAAGCACTTAATAACAAAGGTGCATATGTCATATTTTAACATTTTTGGAAAACAGGAAAAAAAAAATAAATACGCACCTAGCAAGTGACGAGATATCATAAATATTTAGCTAAAACACAACTTAATATATTTGCTTTTGTGCTAACATTGGCTAAGGCAAGTACTTTTTAGCTTTTTTTCTGCTTTTTAATGGTAACATTATAGGAAAATGGTTGCAGTAAAATGGTAATATGAATTTAAAGTATAATTTGGAGGAGTTTGGTGGCCAAATTGAAAAGCCCAATGGGCCATTTGTGGCCCACAGGCCTTAGTTTGCCCTACCCTGGTCTACCAATATGGATGAATTTCCAATAATATCTTTTTTTTTTCTCTTTCTACTATCTAAAGGTAAGACAGGGTGAGATGGAAATTGGCGACTCGCTGTGGCAACCCCTGAAAAATGGAATAAGCCAAAAGGAAAAGAAGACAAAGACTATCTAAAGGTAAAATGCCGGGATTGCAAATAAATGGAATAATATGGTAATATAAATTAAAACTGTAATTTGGACACATTTAGTTGGGCCAAATTGAAAAGCCCAATGGGCCATATGTGGCCCGCAGGCCTTAGTTTGCCCTACCCTGGGTTACCAATATGGATAATTTGAAAAGTTGACAATATTTTGGACAAGTTTGCTTGGGCCAGATGAAAAAATCCAAATGCGCCACATCTGGCCTCCGCTCCATAGTTTGCCCATGCCTTGATCATGTGACTACCTCCTATCCCTGTCAGTGTATGTACTGACTGAGTGGTCTTCGTCTTTCTCTATAGCTCCTTGTGTTCTCCAGTTGTGGACTAATTGGTTCCTGGTTCTCCTAACGAAGCCTCCTCCAGGGTTGTGACCTCTGCACCTGAGGACTTGTTGTTGTTAGTGATATATAGGACTGCACTTTGACAGTGACCTGGTCAGATGCCCCGTGGTTTGAGGTGTGGTTTGGCTGCCACAGTCTCTCAGTTGGACACAGTGCACTCATTAGATGGGTGAGGTCAGGCTGGGAGCTCAGTGTGGGAGTGTTTAAGGCAAACAAGGGCAGGGCGTTAGAGAAGGAGCTAATGGCATGTTATGAGCTCAGGTTAAAAGATGCCTCCACCACAAAGAGGAGACGGCTGAGACTGGCATCATCGTGGTGACGGTGTTTTGTCTTCAGAGACGCAGCGTCATATTACTCAGATCAATCAGTTTGGGTGTGAGGGGTGGGTTCCTTCCAGCCTTTGGTCTGTTGTTATGGAGAGAGGTGACATATTCAATCAGGGGAGTGTGTGCGAAAACGGTGATTAGGAGGAATCTTCTTTCTTCTCCTTTCCGTTTGTCCCATATTCAGAGGTTGCCCATCAACATGAATCAACATTTTTCCATCTCCCCCTGACCTCTGTATCTTCTACTCTGACTCCAACTACTTTCTTGTCCTCTCTCACTGCATCCACTAATCTCCTCTTTATCTCCTACCTGGTAGCTCCATCTCTAGGATCATTCTTCTACCAATATAAACCCTGTCTCTTCTCTGGACATGTCCAAACCATCTCAATCTGGCTTCTCTAGCTTTTTCTTTCCTTCCTATCTGTGTTTAATAATGATAAAAATATTGGAATATAGTGGAAGCTGAGCTGCTAAAGATGACTAGGATATATGTAAATATATATATATATATATATATATATATACACACAGCATATATATGTATCTCTCTCTCTCTATATATATATATATATATGTGAATATATGTCGGGAAATATATATATATATATATACATATATATATATGTGTGTATGTATGTATGTATTTCCCGATATATATTCACATATATCCTAAACTCCTTACAATATATATATTTCTATACGGTCAGCAAACCCAGTCCACCACTATTAACTAATTCAGACCTGGGCAAACTAAGGCCCGGGTGCCAGATACGGCTCGTTTGGTGTCTCAATCTGGCCGCCAAATTTTTCTTTTAATTTATATTATCGTTATCCTTCAAGCATTTCCCCAATAGATGGTCTCGAAGACGCTTAAAGCTTTTTGCCTTTATTCAATACTTTACTAATCATTTATCTAAGTTCAAGTAAATACTCCATCTGTCCGATCCTGCTCGGGCCGTGACTCAGATTTCAGTACCACCAAATCACACTGCTCCATACTGTGAGCACAATAGAAGTTTTGTGGATGGGGACGATGCTATGATCAGAGCAGCTCAGAGGCAACCTGGCAGCTGGTGGATTAGAACCTGAAGCCTTAACCCCTATAGGACACCACTGGCACCAACCTTTAACCTTTATATACAATGTGATGTTCTGCAAACATTAGTTCTCACACATCCGCAAGATTGCTTCTGTACAAACTAGGGATGTCCGATATTGAAATTTTTAGTCCAATTGTAGTATATTTATGTAACATTGATTGGATTGTTATCGTATTTTTTCTTCCGATAATGGGCGTCTGATAAGAAAAAGCCTGGGTTTTGCTGGAATGGAACATAGGGTCATGAGACAATACCTCAGTTTTGGTGGGTATATCAGTTGATATCGGAAAAGTGTTTGGACAGTATTCGCAAAAAATAATTATTGGACATCACTCAGTTTATCTGAATGTAACTTTTGGAATTTGTCTTCTAAAATTCCCAAATTATTCCTAACTCTGAACTCCCCTGACTCGTCTTTCTTTCTCTTTGCATCCATTATCTTCAAACAGCAGAGTGTTGAGTGCGTCTTTTGTAGTGACCGTCTGGCGTTTGAAGACTGGGTGTGGAAGACTGCACAGCTCTCCATAGGCATTAGGGCTTCTCAGGTGAGTCTGCGCTGCGTGGACAGACTCTGTGTTGTGTCTCCTAAGTGTTGTCTTTAGGCTGTAATGAACACCGGCTCACACCCAGCGCCGGGTCCTAATGAAAACGCTGTGACTTCTGAGGTCTGAACTGCAGGGGCTGTTTAAACATGCATCAGATGGCAGAAAATGATGGTTATCACAAACACCTCTCAGACGCCTAAATACCTCTCTGTCCCTGCCGCTCCACGGGCCTGAGGTTCGTCGAGTCGAGAGCGAAGGCACCGATCGGCGAGGGTTCATCAGGCCGCCAAGCAACCGGAGGCAAACAAACAACAAACAGGAGTGCAGTTTCTAAACATCCTGTAAAGGAGGTTGGCTACTGCAGGACTGGAGCTGAGATGTGTTCAAGGACACGGTTTAAATCAGACGTTTACAAATATTTGGTTCACGGAAAGCACAAATATAATAATGTTGAACGTTTTGCCACAACATGTGATCTGTGATAGAAGAGTTAGGGAAAGGTTTACAGGACGGTTGTGAGACCAGCCATGATGGATGGATTAGAGCAGGCAGGTTCAAACTAAGGCCTGGGGACTGGATTTGGCCCATTTGGCTTTGTAATTTGGCCCGCCAAGTTTGTTCTAATTACAGAATGGGTTTGTCTTGCACTTACACTTCAATACCTGAGTTTTCCCTAATAGATGGCATTGAGAAGAATGTGTCCAATCTAAGAAGTAATTGCGTCACACTAATCAAAAGGTTTGCCCAAGCTTGGATTAGAGACACTACAGTACAAATAGACAAAAGACAGGAGACAGGACTAGAGGTGGAGGAGTTAAAGATTCCAAGATTGTCTCAGGGCTTTGAAACTGAATATTTGCCAGTTGGTTTGTTACGAACAGAAATAATAATTTGACGTTTCTGGCTTTTGGTTCTATGTCTCTGCAATTTCCTGCTATGGTTTCTCTTAGCTACACATTTCAGCTACACGCGTTACACAATCATGCATTAAAGTCTTGTCTGCTGTCGGGTCCAATGAAAAATGAAACTAACATTTTCCACATTGATTGACTACAATATTTACATCTTATTGTTTCCTTTCAGATGTGACAGTAGTTGGTCCACCCACTGTGTCCATTCAGTCAGTGAACGTCACAGGAAGTCAAACTCACCGGAAAAGCATTTATTTTCCGAAACAAATAAGATCCATAACAATAAAATAATACGTTTCTGGTTTTTTGTCTGTGCCGAGCAAAATGCCAAAAGTTTCTGGTTTTCTTTTATTGTTCCTTGAACCGATTCAAAGCCAGGGATTCTCCTTAGGAGAGACAAGGATGGACAGGATCAGGAATGAGGTGATTAGAGGGACAACGCAGACAGAAAGGTTTGGAGGACAAGCTTGAGAAGACAGATTGAGATGGTTTGGACATGTTCAGAGGAGGGAGAGTGGATACATTAGTAGAAGAATGATCCTAGAGATGGAGCTACCAGGTAGGAGACAAAGAGGAGATGCAGTGAGGGAGGACATGGAGGTAGTTGGAGTCAGAGTAGAGGAGACAGAGGACAGGGGGAGATGGAAATGTTGATTCACCAACCACTGAAAAGAAGCAGAAGGAGAATCTTTGGACAATTTTGGTGGGCCACAATAAAAAGCACAACAGTCCGCATCCGGGCCCTGGGCCTTACCGAGGTCTGATATTAACTTATAATGAAAACCAAGTCTGATGATTGAGCAAAATGTTGAAAATCGTGTTACTTTCTGGTGTCATTTGTTCTTGTCACGCGTGTCATCTGTATTTCTCATGCTGCCGTTCATGTTACTCAGATGCTCAGACCTCAGACCACTGGTTCTAAACAGATCTGGTTCCAGAACCCAGGACTAGCCGAAAGGAAAATCAAAAAAATAATAATAACAATTTTTTTTTTCTGTAAGTAACTATGACTTACAGAAGCGTATGGCTGCATAACTTTGAAAAAAAGTGGGCTCAGTATGATGTTACTACGGGATACGTATCATGTTATTACAATCACAAAATAACATGATACATATCATGAAATAATGTGATAATATCACGAAATAACGTGATACTTTCACGAAATAATGTGACGAAATAACGAGATACAATCACGAAATATATTATGAAACATATCATAATATAATGTGATAATATCGCGAAATAACTTGATACAATCCCGAAATAACGTGATACTTTGACGAAATAACGTGACGAAATAACAAGATACAATCACTAAATAACGTGATACTTTCACGAAATAACGTGACGAAATAACGAGATACAATCACTAAATATTGTGGTACTTTTACAAAATAACACGATACTTTCAAGAAATAACATGGTACGTGATACGTATCATGTTATTTCGTGATACTGAGACTATTTTTTTTTCAAGTGTAGCAGCGATACGCTTCCGTAATAACTTTTTCCAACCTTCAGTCTGTCGGACGTTCTTGTTTTTACTAACTTCTATTGTTAGTATATTGTTTTACATGCAGTAACATTTAGTTTAGGTTGAACTACACAAACAGTCCTGGAAAAAAAAAACAACTTAATTAAATATGATAAAAAAAAACCATTTGCACACAAAAAAACAAAACTAATACCCAGGGTTTCTGTTCATTATTGTGTTTGTGAGTGTGAGCCGCATAAAATGTCGGTCCGCTCCAACTCTTGGACTTGTGGAACCCCAAAGTCTAAAGGTTCAGGCTTCATTTAAACATCTGTAGAGGTTTTTACATCAACCTTCCTCACATACGCTTTGTTTGTTTATTTAAGACGATGGTTTACCCGGGAGGAAAAAAAAGAGAACTAAATAAAAAGGTTAGAAAGGGGACAACGATACTGTATTTTATGACTTTGGTCGGGAGGAGGTTTTACAAGTGGAGACATGAGAAACTTAAGCGGAGAGCTTTTACTGTTTTGTTTGGGAGAGAAGTTCACGTCGGAGACACCGAACATTTCACATGAGTTT
>JAFBJS010055177.1:68812-88396 GCA_016785265.1 Paraplagusia blochii | reverse complement strand
GCTGAGTGTTCAGTTAATTAGGGTGGGAAGATTGTATAGGTAGGAAAATATTTGAGAACACCGTAAATTTACTTTTAATTAGGGGTATTTATCTGCCACAACTTCACGACTGGTCCATGAAAATAGCATGTGGCACAAAAAAGGTTGTGGAACAATGGTCTAAAACGCATGAATTTCACACCAGTTTAAGAAAGTATTAGTCTGGGAAAACGTGTTAGAATATCTGCCATTGACAAGCAGCAGAAATGTGAAACAAACTGGGCCTCGCATGAACTTCATAGCTGAACATGAAAGCTCCGAGAGGAAAAGTTTGTCATATTTTAAAACTGCACAGCTGTGAAAAATGTAGGTGAGGTCTAACATGAATTGTGTGACAGATTAACAGGGTTTGGTTTAGAAGACATGCAATTATATGCAACAAATGTCCTTCCTTTAAAAAGTTCTCAATTTTGAGTCCACATATAGAAGCAGCACAAGATCAAATACAGAACTTTGTGCTTGTTTCGTTCTCTGTTTATGTGCATTGCTACTTCACACAGACCATGTGCAGATTCTTTTTGAGTGCAACCATAGTCTCAGGGCTTTAGGTTTGCATGAAGGTATTTATATTTTTATTATTTCCGGCCAAAAGTAAGGCCTGCAGGTGGATTTTATTCCTGGGGCATTAAAGAATTCATAGCAGAGCTGCTTTCAGCATTGCAAGCCTGATGCATGTTTGTTTTCTGCAACAACAAACAGGGGATGATGTACAGATTCTGTGATACCTTTTCACTTTGAATTAATGAAGTAATGTGTGCAATGAACAACTTAAACAACAACAAAAGGATTAAATATAATGATTCCATTTGCACACAACACAACTCTTATGATTTCATGTGTTTTAAATATTAATTATTTAAAGGCTTTAGTTTAAAAAAAATGGGGTTCCAAAAAAGTTACGAATATGGAATAAGTGCTGTACTAGCTTTGAAAGCAATTCTGTTTGTATGCGTGTTAATGTAAAAGAGATATGACTGCATTTATCACAACATTTTCACTAACATAATCTTAATGTAAACTAGTCTCTAAAGTCGAGAAGCTTCTCTACAGTAGTTTTGTTGACAAAGCTAGTTGGTCAGTTTTTAGTGGTCTTAAACAGTGCTTCCCAATCTTTTCTGTTAGCAAGAAGAAAACAATTCGCGCCCCCCACTCCACCACCCACTCTCCGTCGCAACTATAAATAATAGCATTTGTCCGTAAAATAGTTCTAGCTACACCTCTGCATAACATCGTATCCTTGTTAACATAAAGAAACAAAAAAAAGATATAGTTCAACTTACAAGGATGAGAAGAATAAAGCATGTTACCCAGGGTCACACATGCCCTCCTGGGGGGCCCGCCCCACACTTTGAAAACCCCTGGTCTTAAACATTAACTACAGTATAACTTGAAATGACACGCAACCTTGAATAGAATATACAAATAGCTAATAGCAGTAGAACAGGCATGGGCAAAGCTAAGGCCCGGGGGCCAGTTGAGCTTTTTAGTGTGGCCCGTCATCCTTGTACAAATTACATAACTTATTTATGTTATCATTATATTTCTGCAGTTTTCATGCAATAATGAACTTCCCCAGTAGATGGTGTCATGAAGGGAATTAGAAATGTAGATTTTTTGGTTTTATACACAACCTATACAAAGCCAGGGTGCCAGATGCAGCCCATTGAGCTTTTTGATGCGGCCCGCCAACCTGGTCCAAATTTCATAACTTATTTATATTACTATTATACTTCCGCCTTTTCCCTCAGTTGGCGTCATATTCTACATAGAAATGTAGAATTTTGTACATCACTGTTAGATGCTATTCATCTTAGTTCAAATGGACGATCCATCTTTCTGCTCTTGACCTGGCCCTGTGTCCAATTTAAGGACCAATTGTGGCCCGTAAGTCAAAAATTTTGCCCAGGTCTGCAGTAGACCTTGAACAAAAAAAAATTATAAAAAGTATAAAAAGTGAATAAAATAGACTGTTGTTCAATGTCACGTCATGGTCTGCATCCTTGACTTCACGCTTTTATGTTCATGACAAGGTGTAAACCAGAATATTGTCAAGTGTGTGTTTCTATCCCAGTAACCTATAGCCTGAAGTTGAAAATGGGTAGGTTTAAACTTCTAAAAGTAATTTTGTGTTTAAGTGAACAGTAGAAAACATGACAGGAACTCCTGCTTGATCCTGGAGGCACTTACTTTTCAATTTGATTGATGCACACATGACTGTGCTTGACTTCGAAGTAAGTGTCTGTCAAAGTTATTCAAATTTTCTGGATTTTCATGCTTTAGCTCTTAAGATGCCCTGCAGGTGTTCAGCTTAGGCTAATGCTGATGGATGGGTGATTCCTGGAAGACCATTTCAGTTTCAGTCCTAGGTCAATCCCAGTCCACATTCTGACTTGGTCGATGTCAAGTCTAGGTTTACTCAAAAGTTGGTGCGAGTTTGTTAGTTCCTTATATGCTGCTTAAATCTGCGCAGTCAGTAGCGGGAATTCTCTGTAGATCTTGTAGTTATTGTGAAACTAGCGAAAGAGAAAATCAGTGAAGGAGATGAGTCTAAATATTCTTTGAACAGTAACTGACAGAGAAACTTGCTGCGACAAAAGTCACACTGAAAGAGGAAGCTGCTAACTATGGTATATCAGCAGATTGGAGGGTATCGGGAAAACAAAACTGTGACAATCAAAAAAAAAAAAAAAGAAAAAAAGAACTGAGTTGCTGTAATTTTTTCTTTTTCCTACGTCTACCTACACATACAAAATCAAGTTGACTTTCTAAATAACCTGGCTTAAATAGTAAAATATTTTAGTTTTATTTTTTGTAAGCACAGCAGTTTTAGTTCTCACTTGTGTATCTTTGGTTTGTAGTGCAGAGAAGCTGAAACGAAAATCATCAATAATAATTGCTGAAACAAAAAAAGTGAAAAAAGAGAAGTTAAGCCTATAATTACAACCCCATGTTTAAGATATTATTCAGGGCTACTACACAATATTTGAATTTGGCTTTTCTGATGGTGTGGATTTTCAATGTTGCTAAAATTTTGCAAAAAATTAAAATTTTTCTCACTTCTGTTGCAATTTATTTTAATGGATAATGAGCTTGATTTTGTAATTTACAAAATTACAAAAGATGACACATGACCTGGTGAAAGTATGCACATAAAAAAAAGGAATTAAGACTAGAGCACATGTCAAAATCTGGCACGCAGTGGCATAACATTTGAGAACAACATTATACCAACATTGTACTAGAGTTAGACCCCAAGTATATATATATACTCTATATACTGACAGGATTTATAGTATTGCTGGTAAATTAAATTTTTTATAGCATATCAATGTGTTTTTTTTTTGTTGACAGCCGGTGGGGTCTAAGATTGTTTCTTAAACATATCAAAATTTTTTCCTTTTTTTATCTAGAGTGAAAGAAAAATATCTACAATTATCTACAATCTGTTTTTGACTTAATTTTCAGTTTGGCCCAAGATTTCTTAATTTGGCCCTGTGCGAGTTTGGGTTTGACACCCCTGGAGTAGAGACTTAACTGGACTACAGGAAATGTTGAAAACAAAACTAAAGCACACAGGTAAAGAGGGACAATAGTGCCTGTGAATAAGTAGAATTACTTAATAACTTAATTAAAAAATTAACCCATTTTTTTTTTCATCCAACATAACATACTTTTTAGTTACATCCTATTCTTGAAAAACTTGTAATATAACATTAGTATGGGAGGGAGAGGTTAACAGTATGTTGTGCCAAAATGAGAACTACAAAGAGTAGCCGTTCTCCTTATTGTGTTAGACAGTCATGAGCAGATGACAAAGAACAGAGAAGGAAAATTACCTGCTGCAAATAAGTATGTGACACACTGTATGAGATCGAGCATGCAGTCATGCATGTGTCAGGCAAAGTCCCAGCTGTGCAGCTAATCACCACTGATAACACAACCACGCCCATACCCCTGCCAGAGGTTACAAAACGGTGAATGGTGAAAAGATGGGTTAGTTGGGGTATACACAAGCAAGTATGATCAAAGGCTGTGCCTTTGCAATGTTTAAGGGCAGGCCGGAACACATCGCCAAACACTGGCAAATATGTAAAGGCAGCGAAAGACGAGTGAAAATATGTCACACTGATATGAGCATTCTGGTGGGTGCAGAGTGTTAATTTATGCTTGGGTTACACATAATTGTAAGCGCGAGTAGAGAAGAGTCAGTAGAACTCAGGATCCAGGGTGGCCCATTCAGCCGGCTTGTAGCTAAATACATCGGCCCCCAGCTACTGAGGCACTCTATCTGCTCAATTTCACTTCCATGGGCTCAAGTTCACCTACTCTGTGGGTTAAATAAAGTGTGGAATTGGTTCCTGAGGCGTGATCCTGGCCCAGTGCACTCTGCCATAAGCCTTTGGTCTGTTGACGCTTTGTTTAGACACAGATAGCAGCCGCTTTCTGCTGAATTTTGAGGTCAAGCAGTTAGGTCAGTCAACTGATGACACCAATGTGACAAGAGCAGCAATGAATTGTAGTCCTCAATGATACAAGCCGACGGACCCTCAGAACATCAACTGATGTCATTGGTAATAACTTTAAGTCATAAGCTATTGAAAGAATAGCAAAAAAAAAGTTGCTACTTACAATGGACATATAAACATCTACACTTTTTAATGTCTTTTGATTATTAACTCTTCTTACAAAAGGGACAATACCGTTGCAGTCCATGACAGTGTGACACTCTTCCAATTATGGATTGATGTATTTAGATAACAAAAACTATTTCAAGGTTTTCATTTTACTATTATACAACACAGACAGGAAGACAGGGCTCTCAGTTTGGAGACAAAGCTAGAGAAGACAGATTGAGATGTTCAGAGGAGGGACAGTGGATACATTGGCAGAAGAATTATCCTAGAGATGGAGCTACCAGGTAGAAGATGAAGTGGAAGGGCAAAGAGGAGATTTATGGATGCAGTGAGAGAGATCATGGAGGTAGCTGGAGTTAGAGTAGAGGATACAGAGGACAGGGGGAGATGGAAAATGTTGACTCGTTGCAGCCACCCCTGAAAAAAGGGGACAAGCTGAAAGGAATAGAAGAAGATATTTTACTATTATGCCTTTCGACAACAGTCCTCCGGGATGTTGTTGCTGGTTGCCGCGGTAATCATATCTTCATGCAGAATAAGCAATAGCAGATTCCTGTGACAAATCACACCCATTTTACATACCATAGTCTGGGTGTGTCCTCGTGACATTACTTCATTCGCTTAAATCTTTACTGACTAAAGGTTTTTACTTTGCATAGTGAAGAGAGACTAAAAACTATGGTAAAATGTAAACTAACAGAATGTGTTTTTACTGACCATTGTTTATTACTGTAGCATAACTATGATTCTTGGAAATTGTTTCTCTCTGCCACTGTTTTTTCACCAGTATTGCACTGGAGGGAAAATAAAAATTAATACTGACTAAGGGAGAAGGTTAAAAATATTATCAGGGAAGCCTAAATGGCTCTGGTGACCCTTCACACCCATGAAGCAAATTTTAACAAAGGACAACTGAAATGTGGGCTGGAATTCTTAGGACAGTCACAAAATGCCAGGAGACTACCCCTCCTAGTTCCAGCTGCTGCCCATGATGCCCATCAGCTGATGTCAACCCAGTGGCACCACTTGACGGGATGGCAGAATATTTTCCATTGTGTGGAGTTCTCTGGCTGACCTCGCTCTAACTGCACTGTGCAAGAAGTCCACAAATATAAGTATGCCAATAGCAGATTCTTGTATTGGCATCAAACTTTTGTCTTTTTTTGGTGCTTAAAAGCAGTTAAACCCTTTTTTAACAAATTTAGCAACTTTTTGGACTCTTTACTGATGGTAAGAGTTCCCATCATCCAGACCAAGTGTGACAGAGAAAATAGAGCCTGTGGCAGTGGATACGCACACATAACACAATGCTACAATTGCAGTGGTCACCATAACTAGGGAGTTTCTTTCGCCGGTTTGACTTTTCCATGCACAACCACCCATAAAAAACACCCCCACATGTTAAGGGAAATGCAAAACACTGCATATGAGGTTTTTTGGTGAGCTACTTAGACAAACAACTCCACAGGAAACCTTTTATCACATTTCTTCTCCTGACGTGCATGTAGTTGAGTGTGCTGACTTATTACCCATGTGCATGTTTTACAACTTCAAGGCAGATGAAGCTGTGGTTCAGATGGTTTCACAGGTTAAACTTAGAAGCTTACACAGATGACAAATACAATAACAAGTAAGTGTGAAGATTCAGTATGAACTAGTCATCATACCTAACCCTATTGCTGAGCAAAAGGTCAACTTGACTCCTCCCGGTCAAGAACCACCAATGGCCAAGTTTCATTTCACTCAAACGGGTAATCTTAAATAATTCAGTTAAATATCCTTTAATTAGACAGACATAGAGAAACTAACATTTAGTTTAATTGCATTTAGCTAGGCTACTGGGAAAATAATTACTTAGAAATGAGGCAGTTAATGTCACATGGGCACATATGACGGAAGCCGTGTGTTATATGTGAAGAGATTACCATCATTATGGTTGGGCTCCATGGGTGAAAAGAAGAACAAGTATGAGCATTAATGACAAATCCTTCAAAAATCCAAGATAAATCAAAGCATCATCTGTTCAACACTGTCATATCAGTTCAGTGAATAAACTGTGATCTCTTTATCCAACCACAATGACTCACATCGATTTCCTTGCAAAAGCAAGCTCGTTGTTAGCTTAGTTGTTAGAAACTAGATGCTGCAATGAGAGGTGATGAGTAGTCTCTTGCTGCTGAGATCAGACACTTGACTAAACAAGTTGACTCGAGAGTAAGAAGAGGAAGGTGACAAAGAAGGAAGCGGGTATGAAAGCAAGGCAGGAAACTAGGCTCTACAGAAGACCAATGTGCCTTCTTACTGTCTGGTGGAAAGTAAGATTAGACTTAAAAAAACACATGACCTGAATTCACCTCTTGGGCAGGATGTCTCCATGTTTACAGTCAAACCCCACTCATATACAGAAAATCTGCACACACACACACACAGAGAGGTCTAAAACAGACAGTTTGTGGTTGGCGACTCATCTGGTTGCTACCATCCATTGAAATTAGATAATGTTACAGAAAGAATGGATGACTCAAATGCAGCTGTCTTCTACATTTCCCTCACATACATCCTGGGACCTGGTGGGGGTGGTGGTTGGCACTGGTACCTCTTTGTTGAGCTCTGGCATCCACTCAGGGACCGTGTACTAAACTAGTGTTCCTCAACCTTTTTTGCCCCACGGACCGGTTAAATGTCTCACATTATTTTCACGAACCTGTCGCTAAGTTGTGGCAGACAAATACCCATCAATAAAATTAAATTTCCGATGTTCTGAAATATTTTCCTACCTAGAGTCATTGATACAAGATTCTAACTTTTATACGAGTCTGGTAGCAGAAAGTTATAGGCTAGGTGCACTACCTAGCCTATAACTTTCTGCTACCAGACCGGTAGTATTAGATTGTATCAATGACTCTGCGTCATTTTGAGTTTATTGTTGTTGTCTTCGCTGAGAAAATATTTCCTAATCAAATATAGTTGCATTATTGATGATGGAATCCTAGCCATTCTATTGGCCAGTTCTTTTGTTGATATGGGTATGGATCAAGTGGATGTAATAGACAGATGGGACCAAAAGGAAACATTACTCCGTGGCCTGGCACCAATTCACCCACAGAGTAATACCAGTCCCTGGCCGAGTGGTTGGGGACCAATGCCTTAAACAATACAAAGTTATTCAACAACAGAGATGGATAAATACCTGAGGTTATTATAGCCCTGCTCTCCATGTCGTCACCTTTCACAAGTGCTCCCATAGGCTTAGCTGAGCTAAGGCACATACTTGACATACTAAAACCAAACCAAAGAGGAGTCTAACCTGTTCTGTGTTGAAACCGTATTAGAAAAGAAAACAAATAATAAAAAAAAAAAAACATTGAACACTGCAGCAACATATGCAGAGGCTATTCCAACAGCTTGCTTTCCAGAACAATCTGGGATGGCTGTGATATGCGGCCAAGAGCAAAGATGTTTACTTGCTTTGGCAGATCAACTCTAATTGAAAGTAATCTGAGCCCAACATGCTGAGATAACAGGGTGGGATCTGCTATTCTCATTAAATTAAAAACATTCAAATTATGTTGCCCTGGGGGCAGATCTTTCAGACTTTATTTAAACAATGTAAAATAAAACAACAAATCTGGCATCTAGTGCACAAGTGTGTTTTTGTTCTCTCTGCTATTGCATGAAATAGCTGCTGTCTTTGGAGAAGTGGACCAAAACATGGTCAACATGGTAAACTTTGCACCAAGAAATATTGGTACCAAACAGAAAGCCTTATTTGTAAAATTATCTTTTAACTGAAAGATACAATTTATTAAATTCACATTCTAAATACAATGGATTTCTGTTTTAATGAAATACAAATCAAGCAAATACAAAACTAAAAGTTATATTTGGGTAGCTATAGAGCAAACCAGAGGCTGTGCCACAGTCACTTAGCATCAATGTAGGCCATAAAAACAGGAAGACTAACAAACAAAGAGTACAAACAAGAGGCAAGTCAGTCATACAGCTGACAAAGGTCGGGACTGGAGCAGAAAAATGTGATCAGGCAGCAGCCTGTGGCAACTGACATTAATTGCCTGAATTCCTTCAAGTAATTTCCTGGAAGTTTATGTAGCTTAGAGAACAATAAAAAAAAGTGTTGTTCCTTTTTTGATTATTATTTTTACGGGGACCATGGTAACAAACTACAACACACAGCGTACATACACACAAAAACCTGTCTTTTCAACCCACCCAGTTCTGATTCACTGGCTTTTGTGTGAGACTGTCAAAGTGCCAAGAGGTAAAAATGGAGGGAGGTTCTACCATGACAGCTAGTATGAACTTTTAGCTACCTGCATATGTTTTCACTATATATCACTGTAAGAAATTTAGCTAATCTTTAATAAAAACATGTATATTTGGTAAAATATTCTAAACCAATATATAATGAGAAATTAACAGTAAACATGCATGTTTTTTTCCTTCTCTCCAGATTTTACATATTGTTTTTTTCATAAGCTAACATTGAATGTGGAACAGGCAAAGCTTAATGTTATCAACACACGAGAAATTACGTTAGAAAAAAATTCCCACATCTGTGGGATTTGTTTTTTGTTTTGTCTCTGCGCAGTTTCCAGTTTGTTTTCAATGTAAATCTTTACAGAACAAAACGCATGCACTATTAATATAAAAAATTCTGACATTATATAAGGTCTACATACTGGTGGACCAACTCTAGTACACATTTGATTTTATCTTGCAGGCTAGATGAAGTTGCACTCCGGGCCAGATTTGGCCCCCGGGCCTAAGTTTGACACCTGTGTCTGAGATGAAAGGTAAGACATTTCCTAGAAAAACTTGTACAGTTGCTGAATGACATTCTTTTACCATGACCATGACCTGGCTGACTTACAATCTTTATTAACATATAAAAAGAACACTAGTAAAAAAATATATATATATATGTGTATATATATATACTATACTGCCGCAAAGAAGTCATTTTTTTTTGCAACTGAGCATTTCTTGAATATCAACAATATGTCTAATGTTATTAATCAGCAATGTGATAAGTAACATTTATACCCAACAGGCTTTTAACTTAATGTTTTTAGGCCTGCTTGGTGGTGCTTGGGACCAAGTAGGGGAACCAGAGACAAAACCTTACTATATATCATGTTCGGCAACAGATTAATCACTTATTCACAAAAATACTTCTAAAAATTATTAAATATCATTACAGGTATGAAAAAGTATCACAATCTGTAATTAATCACTGATGTCTCTATAGCCAGGCTCTACTATGTGATTCTTCAGAGACACATAGCTAGTTAAGACTAACATACGGGGTAATTCTACAAAGTATAATATTGATGACTTTGTAGGTTCTGACTGCAACAATTTGTCTCGCCCCATGAACTCCACACTTGTTTCTTTAGGATTAAAACAAAAAGCTGTAAAATTAATATTTATTCATTTCCATTACAGCAATTATGTGTCTACACACGTTGTGTTTCAATGGGCAAATATAATCAGAAATGTATAACTGATATTCCTGATTAAAAGAAGAGAACCCTATAAAAGTAAAGAAAACTGAAATGAGAGCCAAGTGTTCCTTTTGAGGGAAACCAAATTTGTCCCAGGGGCAGATTCATAGGTTTTTCTGGCATCGGTGCAGCCTCCTGAGCAGAGAGCACTAACTATTCCAAGCTGAGGGGAAATCACTCTCATCTCACATCTCCACCCCCACCACGCTTGGGCCCACTTTTATGCAGCAGCATAATTCAAAACAGAGACTAAATCTGTGGAGCCGAGAGGCCGTACCTCTACCGACACTTAAGCACCATCTAACGCAGTGTTCCCCAACCTTTTTTGCGCCAAGGAGCGGTTAAATGTCTTGTACTATTTTCATGGACCAGTCATTAAGTTGTGGCAGATAAATAACCCTTAATTAAATTACATTTCTGATGTTCTGAAATATTTTCCTACCCATAAAATCTTCCTACTAAAGTCCACACAGCCTATAACTTTCTTCTACTGGTATAAAAAGTTCTTGTATCTTGTAAAAGAATCTTTTATCAATTACTCTGTGTCATTTTTAGTTTATTGTTGTTGTCTTCACTGATAGTTGCATTATTGATGATGGAATCCTAGCCTTTCTAAAAATGGGTACGGATCAAGTGTAAGTAGTTGCCAGCTACGGCCAAAAGGAAACATTATTTCTCTGTGGCCGGGCACCAATTCACCCACAGACCGGTACCAGTGCCCGGTCCGGTGGTTGGGGACCACTGCTCTAACCTACCAGGAATGTTTCAATATAAGCTTGAAATGTCCAACAAAGCTTGAAAATTAAGCTTCTCAAGAGTTCATTTAGGTTTAAAGAGATATTTGCCTTTTTACAAGGGGTTTTGTCAGTGCACCTTTATAATGTCATGAAAGTTCTTATCTTCATTGTACTGGGTTGGATTGTATGTTCATGCACTGTGTGTATATATAACCAATTTAGAGAGACAGCAGATATAGACAGGTGAAAAAAAAACATTAAAAAAAAAATGTTAACTGTAACCACTGGTCAGAGTTTTGCTGGTAAACAAAAACCTGTCATCAAGGTTTGAACATTCGAGGTAAACCAATATCCAAATTGGTGTGTACATATGTACATGGAAAAAAAAAATCAAGCTGAAAAAATTAGGAGGTTGTACAAAAACAAAGGAAATAACAGACCTCCATGTCCTCAGCAATCACAAGGGATTTTAGTTTGCATCACGTGTGGTCTGACGAGCAAAAAGCCATAAGGCAGGCCAGGGCAAACATTTTGACTCCTGGGCCACAACTGGTCCTAGAATTGGACACAAGGAGCCTTACCTGAAAAAACCACCACTACAAATAAGACACTGTAAGTGGTTTATTAAGATATAACTAAGATATAACCAACTTTTTACCTGCCTACACCAAAAAACTAACTCAAACAGGTCATCACAAGTCAACTGAGGCAGAGACCATGTGTCAGATATATAGGCTTAACCAGGACTTGACTCTGAGAGCCACAGTGGACGGCGGCAGCCATTGTCCTGCTGACTCTGTCTGGACAAGCCATCATTGACAAAGACTACACAATATCTTACACAACTCCCAGTGCCACTGTTGTGTGTCTGTGGGTCTCTGTGACTTGTGTGCCGTCTGTGTGTCCTCTCCACTTTCATGACATGCCCTGTCCTGTCCTGCTGCCATTGCCATAGCTACTCAGCAACTGATGTCACACTTATTTTTACACACACAGTGAAGTGACAAAAGAATGGGATACTTTTTGTTCTGTTTATAAAATCTTAAGCAATTGTCTTAGCATTGTCACAATTGTCACAAGGATTTGCTTTAGCAACATCTGGGACAAAATCCTGCTCCACTGGCTGTTTCATTCATAACACAACGCAGAAGAGGAGAGTACTCTGATAAAAATCAATGTGTTGCCAACACAAGCCCAGACATTCTGTGCGTGTGTGTGCACTCCAGCTCCCATTAAGGTCCTTCACTACTCAGACTCCTCAAACTCTCCGTCAGTCACTTTGAATGACAGTGAGAGGTGACTTCAGCTCAAGCTGTGCTTGAGTCAGTAAAGCGGCCCCTAAAAATAGCAGCAATGTGTGCAGAAGAATATTGTTGGCAAATAAAGGCTTGGTATTTACACGATTTACAGTAAAGCGGGCTGAATCATTGTTTAAGCCCGGAATGCCAAATATCATTCCTAGAGAGAGTGAAATAAAAACAAACTATGTCTGGGGAGTTATTTCCTTCTGAGCTCCAAAACATAGCTACTGTGTGTGTCGTAATTCATCTAACTGCTTGTAAATGCCATTTCAATCCAGCCAGCCCCTGTGGTTGAAGGAGGGCTTGGGGGGAGCTGTGGCTGTGTAAAAGAGACAAGTTACTATGCAGCATTTTCTAGGCTGCCTTGTAATGATGGGGACAGACCCCCAGCAGTCCAGGAAGACCACAGCCTACTAACTTTAAAGTCACAAACAGAACTATGAAAATGCGGGATCGGATTTAGTATTCACAAAGAAGGAACATACCCTTCCACTTACAGCACACATAATTTTGGCATTGGTGAAGGGAAGGCGTTCACCACATTGTGGAGTATGACCACAGTGCTGCAGAATGCAACAAGAATGTTTAATATGTGGGAGAATTTCCAAATAGTCACAAACAACCCCCTGAAATCTTTTAGTGCCGTCTCGTGTTAGCACTTCACTTTTAGAGGCATTATGTACCTACACGCCATAAAACCCTAACATAAATCGTGCAAATGAAGGGAAAGTTTGTGTTTGGGCTGCAACCACTCACCTCTCCTCATCTGCATTGCCATCTATTGTTATCTGGATGCCAAACAGACTGTTGACAGTAGGAGTTGGCAGATTGAAGGTCTCGACGATAGAAGGCTTTGCAGCATCTTTTCCTGTGGCTATAACGGAACCTGGTTGCAGAGGGGTTTCAGACTTCTGCCTACCATCTTCCGCATGGTTGATGAAGCCAGAGGGGAGGCCTGTTGTGGCTCCAAGGGATGCTTGGGGCTGTGCAAGTCCTCCTGTACCTGGGGTCTGATTTGGCACACCTGGAGGGGTGTTGGTGGTACTGGGCACTGAGGCAGGAACATTCTGGGAATTACTGAGAGAGGATGTCATGGTTGTGGTTGAGATGACAGAATGTGCAGGAGGTGCACTGACTATCCCAACTGAAGGCTGATTCTGGCTGACTGGCTGCTGCTCACCATTTCCAAGATGGAGAGAGGCAATGGCTGTGGCATTGCTAGCGGAGGACACAAGTTGGCTGGTTGGAGGTACCGCTGAGAGATTTGTCAAGGGAAGGTTCTGAGTGCTTGAGCCAAAGTGCTGCTGACGATAATCTGGTTGACCAGCTGTGATGCCAGTTGGATGAGTCAAATATGGAAACTGCTGGGGCTGTGTGGCAGGAGGCATACTAGGCGACTTCTGCTGCATGGTGCCTTGGTGCACACCATTTATGCTGTTAGAGAGGGTGTTCTGAGAAACAGCAGGCTGCATGCTGACCATACTGGCCTGCTGTGAAGCTGCATATCCCGTGGGCCGGAAGGCACTTGACCCATTTCCGATCTGAGGAGCCAAGCTGTAGCCTTGGTGCTGGAGCTCCGAAGGGTGGGTGACATTACTAGGTTGTCCAAGAGAGAAACCACTATCTGTGTTGTTCTCAAATGCTTGTGCAGAAAAAGCACAGCTTGTAACCAGAGAATTACCGGTGGTCCCTAGCCCACTGTCTCTGTCTATACTGTGATCAAAGGTCACAGTTGGCTTTATGCTGTCCACAGTCCGGTTGATATTGGAGTCTGAATCTTTCTCATAGAACTCAGTACATGTCCACCTGCCCCGTCTGAAGGGCTCGCCAGTACCATGGTCCAGTTTGATTACCCTGAAACGAGAACTACAGCTGGTGCTAACAGGAGCAGTGTGAGCCACACTGGTGGTGACAGTGGTGTTGTTGATTGTCAGCGGATTATGAGGTCGAGTCACCCCATTATGTGGCGTGACACGTCCTGTGCCTAAACTTTTAAACGAGAATCCCCCATTGACAGGGCCTGTGGTGATGGTATGGCTCTCCTGAGTCTCCCCCACGTTGTTTAGGGTTTCGTCGGACGAGCTTCTGTCACAAACTCCAGGATCGCGAGAAACGTCAAATATCTCAGACGACACGTCCTCCGTCCGGGACTCGTCCGGATCGTCCAGACTCTCGGTATCGTCGGTGATGCTGCTGGCCGCTACCTGAGCCTGCGTCACACTTGTAATCTGGAAACAACTTTTCTTCTTAGTGGATAATTTCGACATGTTGACTATCTGCGTCAGGTCTGTCAGCTCCCAAATACAACTTCGGCGCTCGACGAAATGTCTTGCGAAGTAATTCACAGCAGCGGGATATGACTCACACTCGTACCGTCACAGTTCATTTCCATAACGTTCCTCTTCCTCTGCGTGGAGAAAAGTGTCACAACAACCGGGACCAGAGCCGCTGAAAGTCTCGCAGCGGTGCCCGACGTCCGCTAACAGAGACGGCGGTTCTCCTTCCACTCGGCCTCTGTCGTGTCCCGGCAGCGGGGTAGCAGAATTGGCCTTGACAAACTTGTTGGTGAACAGCAGCTGCCGGTACTTCAGCCTGAGGCCCGGGCTCTCACAGCCGACTCCTCCCTCACTGTCTCTCCCCGCTCCGTCTAGTTCTCCTCCGAGTAGCGCTCTTAGCTGCTGTTAGCCACTTTCCCCTGCCTCAGTTTGCGGCATGTGCGGCACTGTGATGTAAACAAATCCATTGGCGGCTCAAAAATCCAATTTCTTACAGCGGCGGCGAGAAAAAATAAGTTAAAGTCGGCCAAGTTTTGTCTTTACGCCGTCAGGACCGCTCACTACTGGTAGCAGCTAGCTGACAGATAACCAGTTTACCAGAGCAGCGGTCTGAGCTAACGAACTACTGTTGCTGCTTCACACTCCAACCAACCCCAGGCAAGATGGCAAGACCCCAGTGCATGCTGGGAACTATTTTTTTACACGTAAATAAAGTCTATGAACATAAATAACTACAAAAATATTCGATACAAACACATATAATGATTTAGGAATGCCCAATGTTATATTCGAATGGCAGTTTATGTCGATTTTAGTGAAAAAGAATAACATAATTATTAATTTTCTGATTATAAATAACTAAAAAAAATATTCGCGCAATAATTTAGAAATGCTAAATGTTCGAATAGCATATTGTGTTGACTTCAGTGATAATTGTTTATTCCGATCTAATCCAAAAATTATATTTAAAGTTAAAGGCACTCTTTATTTGTCATTTATCCAATTACAATTATTTTTAACAAAATGCCAAAAGACATGCTATCTATTTTTTTTATTTTACATACAGTGAAATGATACGGCATGCCTTTATTTTATAAAATATATTACAGTTACTACTTTTTTCATAAAAACCTTTTGTCGACCAAACACTTTACACTATAATTAAAGTTACATATTTTATAAAAAAAAATACAAACTCTATAGTTACATAAAATAGGAGATCAGTAAAGGAGATTTTTGATCAACTAAAATAACTATGTCTACTCTGTTACATGTTATATTTGTAACTATAACGCAATATGATTTAATAAATGTAGTGTTTTAACATCAGCAAAACATTATTATTAATAATATTATTACTATGACTATTCCTATTATTATAATTATTATTCTCCTAGGTTTTAGTGAATGCTCCACCCAGTTGTGCAACGCTCTGATTACTTTTTCCTCAAGGGGTACGCGTGGATCCGCCCACATCTCCGAATTTGATTGGTCAGTGTTGATGTTCTTCCCCTCAATTCCACCAATCACAACTTTTCAATGCTAAATTTTCAGACGCAATTCAAGTCAGAGGAGTTGTCGTTTTCCTACAACTGTGTGGCATAAAAATACAGCGACGACGAGAAGAAATTGGTGTAAAGATTTAATATGTTTATGAGTCAATTTCATTTAATGTCTTTGTCGTCTTTCTTCTGGTTTTACTGTTGGTTTGTTGTCATTGCATCTTTTCCTCCTCATCTTATCTGTTGTACTGCCTGTCTTTCATCAGTAATCTGGTGTTCTCCCACCAACTGCTCCTCTACATTCCATAATGTCTCTCCTCATTCCTCTTTACGTCATGATACGTCTTTGTTCTTATCTCCACCTCTGAGTTTTTCTCCTCTGCCTTAGAAAGTAACTTGACCAGGGGTTAAGTTCCTCAGCACGAAAATGATTCTATGAGAATTCTTTCTCTTCCTCCTATTTTCACTTCTTGGTGTTTTTACTGCAGTTGGCATTCTTGGATTGCAGTACAGCCTAGAACTGTAGTCTTTTGCCTGACCAGTTATATTTTTCATTACATTTAAATAGTTAAAATAAAAAATAAATATAAAATAATGTATAAATAAAATTATTATATTTCTTCTTTTATTTTTTTATCAATTGGAAATCCTTTTTATTAAAAAATAAACATGTTTGGATTTAGCTCTATTTTTATTTGACTTTCATTAAATAAAACAACGACAATCTGGAGCAGCAGTGGCAGCTTAGTGGTTAAGGAAGCAAAGGTTCTGCTAGGATTGCAGTATGGTGCAGTGTGAGTTGGGCGACAGTGGTGGAGACTGCTTCCCTGGAAGACCTGGAAAAAGATAAAAAGGATGAAGATGAATGAAAATTAATAATTAATGAAAATGAACAACTCACACAAGTCTCGGAAAAAACGTTGTCTTTTGATAAATTATGGTTTGAATTAAATGTAAAAGTATGTGTATTTTTGTCTTGTGTATTTTGTCTGTTCATGTCTTAAGGAAAAAACAAGCATGATTCTTTGCAACCTCTTGTAATTGTAATGTTATTGCTTATGTCTATGTGCTGACTTAAAAGTGCAGAGCAAACATGCTAGAATGATAGAATAGACCTAGAATTCTATGTAAACTGTAATAACCAATACTAACCAGCAGGCTATGACCAGGTCATGCTGCACCACACCAGCTGGTTATAAATAATGTTGTTTGTTTTTTTTTATTCTAAATTATTTTAAAGTCCGCTCAAGCTTGAATATCCTCCAGTGATATCTCAATGAGAATGCTCTCCGAGAGAAAGTCATTTGTAATGAACAGATGACAAGACCATTAAGGCTTGTGCTCCTCAGGACGGTCCATCATATGACCAACACATGACAAAACAAGTGTTATTTCTCGTGCCTTTGTCTTGTGTTAAAGTGACATCATTTGTCACTATCATCACTGACATCACAGAGATCTTTTTTTTTTAAATAATTCTTATAATGCGTACTTTATAAAAGTAAACAGACGTTAGACCATAAGTATGGGTTTGGTATTGAAGGCTGACCCACAATTCCATAAATGTTTTTAAACAACTAGTGGTAGTCCTGGTATTCTTGGACTCACAGAACATCTCACTGGAAAGCCCCCTCAGTTTAACAGCTGAAGAGGTTTTTTCTGCAGCTGCTGCTTCACTTTAATGTCATTTCCAACTGTCTTTAATCTCTCACTGTCCGAGTATAAAAGTAGGAGACTCCCAAGGCCTAGTATTTGCAGCATTCATGGACTCTGGGAAGACATGTCAGTTTAACAACAGACTCTTTCAGCAAGACATCAAGTATTTCAGAACTGTGATTATCAACTGCCAAAACCATTTTTGAGCTTAGGAGTAACAGTCTCACTCTACTATTGAGTCCTTATGGAATATTGTACTAGTAAGGAGTGGCCACCATACTGTATTATAGTCATACCCAGACAGAACATATAGCTATATGGTTTTAGAACATGGTCTGTTGTCACGAGTCCAACTAAAGTGGTCAATTCAGTCTAGTCTCTACGTTGCTAAATACCTTGACCTAGATTAACACAAAATCCTGTAAATGCTGATTTCAACATAACTGCTCTACTGTACGGAGGTATTTAGTCACTTAGACTTAATGTTAATACCAAGATTCCCAGAATTCAGTTACAACTTGAGTCTTTTAAAGGTCAAAACAGTCTAGTTGACAACTATGGAACTTCTTAGGATAAAATGACCTTAACGACTAAACATTCAATATTACACAAGATGCTTGGCCTGCCTGCGGTGCAGATGTCTTCGACTGTCACATTGATGAAGAAGTGGGATGTCTGGCAGCAGACAGTAAAATTACTGATACACTTAAAAGAAAAGAAAAAGAAAGAAAAATAACAAATTCTATCTGGAAAACTGTATTAATAAAGTCTATCTTGCTGTTTTATTTTTTTCCGATGCAGAAATACAAACCAGCACGGAATGATTTACACTCAAATGTTCACATTAGTTTGGCATAAGTTCAAAAATAAATTCAAACCCTTGTGTTTCGTTAACTGGGTCAGAAACATTCACAGTATGCAAATTGTCTTGTCTGAAAAGTTAAGACTTGCAAGTGAATTCAAAAAGGATTCAAAGATTCAAAACAAACTTTATTTATCCTCAAGGGACAATTCAAATGCATAAATCACCTGTGGAAGAAATGATTGGGTTTTTTTTCTATCGTAACACAATGCCATGAGGACAACTGCATAGCAGCATAGCCTACTTTAAAAGTCACATACAGGTTAGGCAACATCAATGTTTGATTTACAGCACAATTCCCTGCGAGACTCACGCTTTGTTCCTTTTCTTCCAGCCACAGTGTGAGCAGGAGAAGTTACAGTTAACAGGGGAAATGTCAGAGATGAGAAGGCGTAATTACATCATATTCTTTATTACAGCTTTGGAGGTATGTGGAAAAAAATCAGGGGGCCACAAATTATATTTTTTAAACCCTTGCAATCAGCAGTTACAGTGAAAATAGTGATGCTTTGTATAATAGCATCCTGGCACGACTGGCTAATAACTGAATTACACAGTTACATAACATCCTGATGCCAACTCACAAGGTCAGTCTGACAGGAAGTGTTTTTTGTAATCCTGAGATATTACAAAATACAGCTGATTTCCACTGTTAATGAGAAGGAATTAATTCAATTAATCTCTTAAGGGCTTTTAGTCAAAACACTTCTAGGATGTTGTCATCTTAACATGCTAATAACGTCTGTGGAATCAATGACTCAACGTCATTTTGAGTTTATTGTTGTTGTCTTCACTGATAAATATTTCCTAATCAAATATAGTTGCATTATTGATGATGGAATCCCAGCCATTCTATTGGTCAGTTCTTTTGTTGATATGGGTATGGATCAAGTGGAAGTAATAGACAGATGGGGCCAAATGGAAACATTATTTCACTGAAGCCCGCCACCAATTCACCCACGGACTGATACCGGTCACTGACCCAGTGGTTGGGGACCACTGATTTATATAAAGTGTCTGCTGAATTAATAAATGTAATGTACTATATATTT
>JAFBJS010055177.1:52523-63665 GCA_016785265.1 Paraplagusia blochii | reverse complement strand
TGTTATCTCAGTGAAGACAACAAGAATAGACTCAATGACGCGGAGTCATTGATACAAGATTCTAACTTTTTATACTGGTCTGTTAGGAGAAAGTTATAGGCTGTGTGCAATTGAGAAATCCTTGTTGTGCCCATGCAGAGTTAATTCAGGTAGGAAGATTTTATAGGTAGGAAAATATTTTAGAACACCAGAAATTCAATTTTATTAAAGGGTATATTTCTGACACAACTTAACAACTGGTCTGTGACAATAGTACGACATTGGGAAACACTGGTCTACAGCACCAGCCTGTTGCATGTCTAAAAAATCTAACGGTGTCTCTTTATCAGGTAACTTGTCAACACATTCATGTGATCAGTTAATACAAACACTTAATCTGTGTTTATTTGATTGAAAAACAGCTTCTTTACATCAGAATTATGCAGCCTCTAAATTTCTGGAGAAAACGTCTTCAAAGATGACATGCGCTACTCAGTTAGCTGGAAAAGGGATTAACAAATTCCCTGCAAAAACAATTAGCATTTCTGCGTTAACCTCGGAATCCCTGGGACTGACTAATAATTCCCAAAACAAAATTCCATTTGATCGGCCATTGCATCACGTGATTTCATGAGTCTCAGCTAAGGCACGCAGAGATAAAGTTCACGAACACAACGTTGCTGTGAGACTTTCAGATGAATATGTTGGAAGCAGCCATAGATACAGTGTTTGTGGAGATAAAATGATTTGTGTTCGGCTTCATTTCATTCCACCTTGTCATGATCCTGCTCATAAAAAGATCTCAATAGGTAGGTCATCACATTCACGGTGACTCATTAATCGCCTGAGGAAAGACAGATTTTATATGTGCTCACTGGCAATGTCGTACTAAGTAGGGCTACCGTTCTGCTGCAGGTGAAAACATTTCAACACTTCGCCATCACTAACACACACCAAGGTGGTTTTTCCAATCAAGCACTTTTAGTAAACAATACCACAGAATAATGTCACTGTGTTTATATTTCTGAAGAACAGCTTTGTACTGGTGCAGGGCTAAACCTCATTCATCCAACAGTGTCTGCAGACTGAGTCACAAGGAACCATGTATTCTATGGTATGCTAAATTATCCCCCACCTTCTGAGAATCACCTTATCAGAGAGTTCAGCACAACAGGAATCCCGACTTTAGATGCCTTAACATTAAGTCCAGCAGGAAACACAAATGAAGTTTCATCTGAGTTTGGCTGAACTCCACTCAGCTCGGATCCCAATATCTCAATATGTTTGGAATTACCTCTGCAGCGAGCAGGTCAAAAAAGCAATCAACATCTAAAGAAGGGTTCCGGGATGTTCTTCCAGAGGCTTGGAAACTTATTCCTGGGGATTACCTGAACATTTTTCTCCCCCAAAAAACACATCTTCATGTGTTCATGCTCCTCACAGAAAGAACAATGTTCATCAAACATCACATAAAGATATGAATAGAAACTGTCTTTCTGCTGTTTGTAATAACGTTGCACTGTATGCGTATAGGTTTTTAGATCCAGTGAGAAGAAAAGAAGATCCCAGAAATATACGATCCTCTGAAAAGGTCTGGCCCTTTTCCATAGTCTTATACAACAGCTGAAGGAGCCAACACTTGAGTGAGTCCATATGATGAGAGAACAGAGTACAGAACAGATCAGATCAGATAAAGATATGATAAGACAGGACGTGACGAGCAAGAATGGAAAACTGAACTTTATTCTTCAAATGGGGGGAAGGGTTGAGAGGGGGCTCAACATGTTGTCCATGCAGAGGACAAACTACTGTTTCGTCTACGTGTTGGTCTAGATCAGTGCAATCTTTTTCTGTTACGTCCCCCCTAGCAAGAAGAAAATAATTTGTGCCCCTCACCCCACCACCCAATCTCCGCCACAACTATAAATATAAATATATACCGGTAAATAAAACAGCATTTGTCTATAAAATAGTTCTAGGTACACCTCTGCATAACATTGTATCCTTGTTAACATAAATAAAACAAAAAAGAGATATAGTTCAACTTACAAGGATTTGCAATTTTTTATTGTAGTACGGTGGAAAAAAAAGCATGTCCCCCAGGGTCACACGCGGCCCCCTCAGCATCGCACTGCGCACCCCCAGGGGGGCCCGCCCCACACTTTGAGAAGCACTGGTCTATATGTATGGGCATTCCTAGTGCCTTCACTTGTGTCCTTTAACCTTCCAGGATGGGATATCCTTTCCTGTTTACACAAGCATGTCTGCTCCCATCCTTTAATCTCCTCATTGTATGCCTAATCCTTCTCAACTTATTTTCTTAATTGCCAGTCTTGACAAGGGGATTAAGAGAATCTCAAAGACGCAGAGGGCTGGAAGGTTTGGTGAGTTTTTGTCATTGGAGTCACAAAAAAAAAGAACATAGAGCCTGTTAATTGCCCTTCAGGTTGTTTTCCACATATGATGCCTATAGTTTATCACCCGTGTGACAGTCAGCCTGGGAACATAATTGTGAGTTTGAAATGTATTTGCATATGTCACTGCTTTATTTATGAAGGCAGAACATAAGCTGTTTACCTTTCAGATTTGGTTCATTTTGGAATGTCAGCAAGATCTATACAAAGAACTTATATATAGTACCTGTACATATTCGTTAGACAAAAAAAAATTAATTAGTGTGTCTCTTTAATCCTCTTATCTATTTCCACACAGTCACACCAAAGTAAGAATACTTTGTCAGCAGCGGCATGTATGGGCCACGTTCTGGAGGAGTGGTTACTGTTCTTGCCTTACAGCGAACTGAGTTTCTGTGTGAAGTTTCCATGTGTGGTTGTTGTACTGGTACCCCAGGTTCTCCTACAGTCCACACATATTGTTAGACTGATTGTGAGGGGTTGTCCCTGTATGTGTAAGGACTTTTGTTGGGTCTGCTCAACTGTCCAGGTTGCACCGAGTTCCTTATTAACTAATTAACTTGAAGGGATCAAGAGTTAGAACAGTTGTGGGAAAACATTTTGACTCACGGGCCACAAAAAAACAAAATCGGACACAGAGGCCGAGACAGGAGCAGACGGATGGAGCGTTTGTTTGAACTAAGATAAAGGTGGTATAAAGGTCATGAATGAATCCTAAAATGGATTATCGCCTTTGTGATGTCATCTACTGGGCAAACACAGGCAAGAGGCAGAAGTATTCATTAAGGATAACATAACTAGCAGGCCGCATTAAAAAGCTCAACGGGCTGCATTGTGCCCCCAGGCCTTAGTTTGCCCATGACTCAGTTAGATGATCAACCTATGGGCATATAAGTATAAATCAAATTACTATCACGGTAGGCTGTTTTGGATGAGTAATAGTGGAGGGACGTTTGTGTCACCAAAGTCATCTATCTATCTCACATCTATTCAATCATTTGTCTTAGATAGATAGATAGATAGATAGACAGATAGACGGATGGATGGATGGACAGACGGAGAGACGGAGAGACAGATAGATAGACAGATAGACAGATAGATAGATGGATAGATAGATAGATCCCGAAGGATATTATTGAGGGATTAATAAAGATCTGAAAAAAAATTCTAATTAGTGACTAGTTAGTCATTAGACTAACAGGACGCGGTTCCATGAACTAGAAGATAATCCAGTCATCATTATGATTGCTAAGATTCAATATTTTACATCAATAAGATGTATATCTGTAGTTGCTACTACTGATCCATTCATTCACCCTACTGTATATTTACTATTACCAACAATGTTAAGGATATTAAGTTTGATATACAATATTTGTTAATGCATAATGATATTAATATGTTTATCGTACCTGTATTTGATGTATTATGTGTTGTTGTATCTTGTTTGATCTGGCCTTGTATAAATGAGCAAGTTAATGCAAATGTAATTATCGTAATTACATGGAGCCCCACTGAAAATATCCTATAAATCAAATAAAAATTACCATATTTATCCTTTTACTCTATTAACCCTTTCTTGCCATTGCTGTCTTGACATGACTAAAATGAATCCAATATCATACAATAGCAGATGTAAAGGGAGGGAGGAGTTGAATTCCTTTCTCTGATATTTGTTTTTCCATCATTTACATCTTCACAAATATTTCCCACCGTATGTGGCAGGATGTTGGCATCAGCCAAGTCCTTTGATATGGAATTAAATATACCATCTGTCATCAAGGCTTTCATTCTTCTCAAGGGTTTGTTGTCAAGCGATTTCTTTTTTCTGTTCTTTCTTTTGCGCTTCTTACTACTAAATCATCATTGGCTTGTGGGTTTTAACTCAACATGCTGTGTTTGTCAGAAAGAGTTTTATTTAGAGAATATAGGAGGCCATTTTTTAATCATTCTCACAACGTCCCAACTGTGAACTGTCCATCCATGTATTATCACCATCCATTACGAAGTCAAGTCTCCACAACTGTTACTCATTGCACTGCACCAGGCCTTCATGAACCTTCCTACGAGTGGTGAGTACGCTGGAAGGCAGGATATGGACTTCATAGGAAGTAAACCCTCAAGTTGATTGTAATTTTTTAAAATTTCAGAAATATACAAAATACAATGTTCAAGAAGTCAATCCATCAATCTATTTTCAGCCAGTGAGCCAACTGGAGACCATTGCCTTAAACCAGGATTTGATCCTAAACCATTCATCTATTATCATCCATTTATCCATTATCAGTCTCCACAACTGTTGTCCAAATCGAATTGAGTGCCAACAAGTAATGGTTGGATGGATGGAAAGATGGGTGGTTGTATGAATAGAGGGTTGGATGGATGGATGGTCAGATGTTTAGATGAATGACTGATGGCTGGATTGGTAAAAAGATGAGTGGTTGGAGGAATAAATAGTTGGATGAATGGATGGACAGAAGGAAGGACAGGTGGTTGGATGGATGGAAAGATGGGTGGCTGTATGAATAGGAGGTTGGATGGATGGATGGATGGTCAGATGTTTAGATGAATGACGCATGGCTAGATTGGTAAAAAGATGGGTGGTTGGAGAAATAGATAGTTGGATGGATGGATGGATGGATGTACAGAAGGAAGGACAAGTGGTTGGATGGATGGAAAGATGGGTGGTTGGATGGATGCACGGCTGGATGGGTGGTCAGATGTTTAGATGAATGATGGATGGCTAGATTGGTAAAAAATGGGTGGTTGGAGGAATAGATAGTTGGATGGATGGATGGATGGATGGATGGATGGACAGGTGGTTGGATTGATGGAAAGATGGGTGGGTGTATGAAAAGAGGGTTGGATGGATTGATGGATGGATGGATGATGGATGGCTGGAAAGGTGAAAAGATGGGTGGTTGGAGGAATAGATAGATGGATCGATGGGTGGAAGAAGGACAGATGGTTGGATGGAGGGATAGATGTTTGATTGGGTGAATGAAGGTTTGGATGGATGGATGGATGGATGGTGTTTATTAAATTGTTTTCTTGCCTACAGCTGTTCCTTAAGGCGTGTGCAGTTGAAGGTGATATTAAAGTAAATGTTTTCTTCCTCTGTAATTTACTTAAGGTGTAATTATCGTGTAATCAACTCTAACATGAGAACCTTCATTTGTGCCACAGGCTGCTCTGTCCTGATCAAGCCGTGTCATTTTATCGCTTGTGTCTTCTGAGTCACTGGTGCCTTTCATACGAATGAGAGGAGTGGCAGCATCTCCTCTGTGACTGAGAGTCTGATGCCTCCAGAGCCATGCCAGGTTATTAGCTTGTAAAAAAAAACTTTTGATGGAATATAATGATAATTAAACATCAATGAGACTTCTATCCCTATTGAGGAGACATTGGCTGAGTACTGTGTGGGATTTTAACATCCTTTATCCATAAAACAGAACATTTGACATGTGACATTAATACTTTATATTTATAGTTTTTTTTTAATTGTAGTTTTAAAACTGGCATGTTTGTTTATTTGTACCTGTGGTTAAGATTTAAATTGACATAGTTTAAGGTCTCTTCATTCCAACATGGGCAGATGCATTGAGCATCGTTATACGTTATACTACAGTAAAAGTTACTGCATTGTTTTTTTGTTTTTTTTTTCTGCAACCACTGTGGTATTTAAGCTATCTGTACTAATTAAAGGGTTTGTCAACATTTTTTTCTGGGGACAAACAATAACAGGATTATGTCACAGTCTGAAAGTAAACAACATGTAAAGTTCAGTTGGTTCAGTAGTGACGTAGATGAGGTTCCTTAAAGACTGATGTTTTGTGGTAAAAGTTAGTGAACACACAGTTACATGGCTCACACGCACAAAAATTGATTGAATTTTTAACACTGGCGTGAGACGGGTTAATTTTTCCTTACTGGTGAGATGTCGTTGCAATAGCAATTCTACGATAACCTTAAGACTAATATTGGGTTCTCCAATAGTGTTTGGGATTTGCCAAGACTGGAATCACAAACTGGGTTCTCAAATGTTTTGGGCGGAAAACTGCAATATTGGTACTGGAAAAATAAGCGTTTGGACAATATCGGCAAAAGTATATTGGACGTCCCTACTTAAATCCAAACAATAACAGTCAAAAAAATGAGAATTTTTCCATCTCGGGTTATTTAGATTCTTTTATAACTGGAAATTAATTGAAAGAGGAGATTTACTAAACTACATCTGTTAAAATCTATAAAACTTATCTGAAAATACATGTGAAGAAAAAGTAAACAACACATCTGGTGGCAATAGCAAAGACTGAGATGTCAATCAGTGGTTTCAACATTGGCTCTTACATGACTGTATGTGCCTGGTGGTTACTGGTGTCATTTAGGAACAGCAACGTTGCCAACTAGCAGAGACATAAAAGACTGTTGTCCTGGTGCCAAGGTAAAGGGCAGCCCAGAACAGAAACCTTAATACATTCTCGTTCATACAGTTCTCAAATGAAGTGATGGTACGTATAAGAAGTATAAGAAGATAATTTGACGGAGTTTTAAGACAGAATAGTGGAGGGGGGGACAACAGCTCCTTGTGGTGCCTGTCTTACAGTAGGATGCACCTGGTACCATTGTTGGGTTTAGAATAATCTCACAGGATGCTGCTTCCTCTTCCTTGTAGCCCGTGACCACCACGTGTTCCGGTAGCACTGCATGTAGTTTATTTAATCCCCCACAATATAGAGCTTTTTTTTATATAAATCCGTGCATGACTTGCTCCGGTAGCTCACAGGCATGAAGAGGAGGAGTGGCAGCATCTGTTTTTTAATTGTGATTCTGATGGGAAACATCAACAGTTAGTTGACAGATTTTAAAGGCGCTCGTAAATATTTCCCACCCTCTCTGTCAGGTTATTGGCAGATAAAGAACCCTTTGATATTACAAGTATCTGGCGTCGACTCCTCTTCTTCGTCTTGCCTGGGTGTTTCTCCTGCTGATCTGCCAAGTTTTCACAAACCACCAGTTGTGCCACGCACTGCATGTGTCAGACATATCCAGCTGATTACTCACGGCTGCGGTAAACAGGCGCGGCCACAAGGTGTCCTCAATGAGCGGTGCAACGATTACAGACGTGGGTGTGCACATGTGCGCGGTGTGAGAACATGATGTGTGTGAGTGTTTCATATATAACCTGGGAACACGTGTCAGTATCAGTAGGTGTGGCGGTCAGAAGGTGAGACCGAACTGTTTACCCACACCTGAGGAGTAAAACTCAACTCACAAGTTTAAGAAGCACAGGTGAAAAAAAAAAGGATTTTCAGTCCAGCGGTGTGCTTGGCATGGAGGTGTAACAAGTGGTGAACTTCGGAATCATGTTTAACCTGGGTGGACATATTTAGACCCAGGTTTACAGTTGCTGTAATCAAATAAGCAGTAAAATATCCAAAACAAACCTGTGCCTGTTTAATGAGGTGCATCTAAGGCTAGGCCTCCAGGATTTACTTTTCCAACTTGTGTTAAGTCAACTCAAGAGTCGCTGAAATAAGGAGGCCATTTGTTTGCCACACTTACGGGCCTTAACGTCATGTGGATGAGTGTCAAACCTCATGGTCAAACAAGGTACATAGAAGGGACGTGGGGGGGTGGAGGGGTTTATTTTTAGGGATGTGCTGCAATGCTTATCAGGAGAAAATAACACGTCAGTATCCTGTATTAACTGATATAAAGTCAGGTCAAGTTCACTGACCGTTGCTCTACAAAACAACTGCCTGGTTCATTCCCACTCTGCACCATTCTGTACTTGCCCCAGAGGTACTGTATGTGTAGGACAGGGAGTGAAAGAATACTTGATGGCAGTGATAGTAATAAATATTATCTACTTCAGGACAGATTTTTAAAAAGTTTTCTCTCTACAATATGTTTGCTCTTAAGGGATTGCTATAAATGCACTAAATGCTTGGTCCACGAGTTAAGAGTTCTGGTGTAATATCATTATACATACTGCACAACACTCATTGGATCAAGTTAGAGCGTCTGGAAAGGCGCCTTTAAATAAAATGTATTATTATTATTATTAAATCATTTTAAAGAGTTTTTTTTTTTTAAACTGCATTTTTAAATGAATTAGTCAAAAGAACAAAGATCAGAAAATACTGAAATCTGTCAGGAGGAAATATATTGAAGTCATTAAATATCTAAACCAGGGGTCAATGTAGGCCTCATGGTCTGTACAAGGTGTGTTCTATAAAACAAAAATAGTCCAACAAGGGTCTAAACTGTACTGTTCCTGTGCTTTTTGATCAGAGATTCTGCTTATTGAGCGGCCTTGAAGTGGCAAAAAGGTTGGTGACCTTTGATCTACATGTTATCCCATAGTAACTGCAGAGCGCCAAATACTTGTACAAAAGAGGTTCGTGGCGTCTCCCCCAGGAGACATAAGGTACTGCAGGAGGGATGACGATTTTTTTTTTCAGCTTTTTATTTTAATTGTTACATTTAGTAAAAATTAAATGTAACAATGTAATTAAATGTAATTAAAATATCAAGTGACATACTGACAAACAACTGTGCCAAGGTCGTCCTCATATGCAGATTGTTACAATATAATTGATAAAAAATGTTGGGGAAAGAGTATAAAATTATCAAATGATTTTCCTGAAAAATAAGTATTAAGATTGCCATTTCAGGTCTTCCCCTTTTACATACTTTGACCTGTTCTCCTTTTGAACACACGCTTCGCAACTATGACTCATCTTGTCCACCTGAAAAGTAGTTCTGTTGTCAAAAATCAGGATATTGAAATCTTTTCTAGAAGCAGTCTGGGCTGTGAGCTCAAGAAGACCAAGAGAACAGCACCACCTGCAGTAACTCCACATCCATCATGGCACAAAGCTCATGCTCCGGGCTGACAGGCAGGTAATTTCTCTGCAGAGACGCCCGGATGGAAAACCATTGGAATTCAGACATATCAAATGACCGCATACATGCCGGTCAACATTCCAATGGTATATAGTGAGTGTGTGCGTTGGCTGAATCATTTCAGGGAAAGCTACTCAGTTTTAGGACACATTTTATGGGAACTGTTGATCAATGTTTTGTCTTTGTTTCACACGATAACCTATTTATTTCTTCTTTTCCTTTAGTGTATAAACATCAAAAGTTATAATAAAATAAACTGTATTTGCTAAAAAAATCTTCTGGTGTTTTCTGGGCTTTTGAAGATCGTTTAACTCAACCGCTGATGATGTTGAAAGAAATGGTGTGAGACTAACTGCAAATACCATAAAACACCCATTCAGGGCCAATATATTCTTCCCTATGAATCATTGCTATTCATCAGTAAAGAACAGTGGGCCTTTATCTAATCTGTGCACATCGTCATACCACGCTGGCAGTATGAGTAGGACTGGATGTTGGTCGCATGTTGCCCAGCAGAAAAACAACTATGTTTGTGCCTGTGAGACCAAAAATGCAGTTTTCACCAACTAAATGGATTTTTTTTTTCCTTCTGAAAATGCCTGGGTAAAAAGAAGTAAAATGGCCCAAGGTGATGATTCACATCCTAAAAGCAGTTTTATAGAGGATTTAAGGGAAAAGAAGACATAAAAACCCAACCCACAGCAACAGGAAACAGCCAGGCAGACAACAGGGTGGTTTATTGACTAAGAATGTGGTTTGCTGCATAGTTCAGGACACATTTGCTTTTCGTTAAACCCAAACAGTAGGGTATTTTAATTTTTTTTTGTAATACTCGAGTATTAATAAGTAAGTCAAAATAATTTTTTCTATTCCTTTTTTCTTTGCATGGTTTGGGCAAGGGCAAAATGAAACATTGTCTGCATTTATAATCTGGGGATGGTTAGTAATATGTAATAATGGCAGTCTATGTGTACAGTTTAACCTAGATGTTAATTAAAAAAAAGCGGGGGCGGCGGCAGGGGCAGATCTCCTGCCCTATAGGGGGCACAGGAGTGAGAAGACAGGGTTTGTTGGGTCATAGTAAGAAGCATGCAGTAATTTGTAATTGTATTTTCAATTAACAGCTTTAGGATTCAATTCATGTGGATTAGAATAGAAAAAAAATCCTCTATAATAATGGCCCTATTGTCAGTGTACAGTGGGGGGAGCAGCTGGGAACCATAAAGTAGAAATAGAATTAGGAGATAAATAGGGAGGAAATAAGCAACCAATTATATATGAGATATATTTATCTCATATATACATACATACATACAGTATATATATATATATATATACACACACGTATATATATACATATATAACTATATATATAACTAACTTACATAACTATATATGTATATATATATATATAAGGGACTACACAAATATATATATATATATATATATATATATAGTTATGTAAGATGTAAAGCCAGCGAAGCCAGATGGAGATGGTTTGGACATGTTTAGAGGAGGGACAGCCGTAGAAGAATGATCCTAGAGATGGAGCTACCAGGTAGGTGACGAAGAGGACGGCCAAAGTGGAGATTGATGGATGCAGTGAAGGAGGACATGGAGGTAGTTGAAGTTACAGTTGAGGATACAGAGGCCAGGGAGAAATGGAAATGGTTGTCTCGCTGTGGCAACCCCTAAGAAAATGGACAAGCGGAAAGAAAAAGAATCTTAAAAGCCATAACTTTTTATGTACCTAAAGTTAATTTGTTAATTAATTTGTGACCCCTAACAAGTGTTGAGTATGTCATCAAAAGGTAAGTGTGACCCTGTCTCTTATACA
>JAFBJS010055177.1:36375-48737 GCA_016785265.1 Paraplagusia blochii | reverse complement strand
ATGATGGAATCCTAGCCATTCTATTGGTCAGTTCTTTTGTTGATATGGGTATGGATCAAGTGGAAGTAATAGACAGATGGGGGCAAAAGGAAACATTATTTCTTCTGCAGCCCGGCACCAATTCACACACGGACCACTACTGGGCCTCAGCCCAGTGGTTGGGGAACCATTGCTTTAGAACATAGACAATTGCAATTGCATTACAGAGAATCCTTTTCATGTTAACTTTCCAGAGACTTCATGTAGTATCTTTGTGGTTGAATCACAAGAACAAAGAGAGAAAAGCCATTTTAATCTTATTTTGTTCCACCTCCCAGATGTACACTGTACAGGCTAGTTAAGGTAAACATGGTTGAAAAGGTATGTATTGTTTAAACACTACACAATGTCAGTCATAGTAAGACATTGGACTGTCTTAAAAAAAACTGAATTCCAGAAATGTCTATTATGATCCAGTAAGAACACATGCGTTCTACAAGTCTTTGGTCTGCAAAAGCTACTAAAGTATGTGTCTCTGTTGGTTCTCAGTTGATCAAAACTTTCCAGTTGCTTATTCATTAAAAGGTTTGGATAAGATTCATGACAGATTAGGGAAAATGAGAGTAATCATCAGTTTATTATTACCATTAACTGTATTTTGTTGTTGTGGGTCATTTTAACAGACTTTACTCCAATTTTGCAAGTGAAAAGGAATAAGATGACAAAGAGTGGATATATTGCTATATTGGATATTAGATATATTAAATGTAAGTAGAAATAAAAATGTTGCATATCCTTAAAGTATAAGAAGACAGCTAACACAGAAAAGCTAGCAGTCATTGTTCCAAAGTCACAAGTTTGATCTTTTTCAAACAAACTCAACAGGATTTGTCAAGGAAACTTTGAAAATGTTGCTCTACTCATCAATGTAATGATTCATAAAGAGGAAGAAACTCACTTATGGCAGCATTTTGTACAACCCTGCAGCACAATGATAAAGTGTTTGGAGCATTTGGAAAATGAAATATTTGGTCTGGATGTAGTTGACTGACACATAATTCTCTCACAGTATAAAAAGTGACGACATGGCATCTGAGCAATAACTATTAATTATCTTGTAAATGTATCGTAGAGAAAGATAAATGCTGACATATTTTTGACTTTAAGTTGGCCTCTGGTTTGAGGGACTTATGTCGAACTCCTTTTGAACCTCTGCTCATGTATAAAAACTATTGTTGGCCAAAGGAAGATGCAAAATATATTCACTATATTTTTCCTTCCACCCAGGCTATTCTGTTTTCTAAATTTAACTAGAACTATCAGTATGTCACATGAAAAAAAAAAACCTGAACCACAAACAATGACTCTTTTGTCTTCAATGAGTATTTCCGTGAAAAAAAATTAGGTCAGTTGGTAAAAATGCCCATAGGGTCAATAAATGAATAACTTCAGAGTAAGTAAAGGTGCGTTGAAAAGTACCTTGGAAAGATGGAGAACTATGCAGTATATGTCCAAACACTTTCAACTAAGTCACTCACACAATGGCAAATTTGACTGTTTGTTCGCCATGGACTACGGCATGAAAATAAGATATACAGCAATGTGACTCTCTGTTTTATGTTCCACTTGTGGCAATACATGTCTTCCATTATTCTCAAGAAACTAAAGAATTAGTTTGGTCAGAATGCTTTAGTTCAGTGTTCCCCAACTTATTTTGGACCAGTTAAATATCTCGTACTATTTTCACGGACTGCTCGTTAGGTTGTGTATTACATTTCCGGTGTTCTGAAATATTTTCCTACCTATAAAATCTTCCTACCCAAATTAACTGTGCATGCACACAAATCATAACTTTCTTCTACCAGACCAGTATAAAAAGTTAGAATCTTGTCAATGACTCTGCGTCATTTTGAGTTTGTTGTTGTTGTCTTCACTGAGAAAGTATTTCAAATATAGTTGCATTATAGATGATGGACATTCTATTGTTGTCATCATATGAAACACAGTTGCTTCGTGGCCAGTTGTCTGACTAAGATATATTTTGTTCACAAAAACAAACATCTTGTTAGTCATTGGACCTTTCATCCCAAAATGTATTAAAATGAGTGTCAACCAATACACTGGAATTAAATAAAACAAATCAATTTATTACTTCACAAAACAGCTAATCCTGCCTGTTGATTTTGTTTTGATATCTTAACTGGCAATACTGTAGGCATTTACTTAAGGACAGTTTAGATTTTCATTGTCTAATATAAATAAATATGTGCTGTAGATTTGCAAAATAGATGTTTTGAGTAAGATCAAAAACAGCAAAATATATATATATACCATTAAGTCTTTGATGCATTGCAAAAAATAGTCTGCCTTTTATAAACCGCCGTCGTGATCGGCGATGGTATTCATCCGCGTTAAGGTATAATATGTAATCCCAAGAAGACAAACAACGACCCGGCGGAGGGATACGGGAAGGACTACACCCAGCGCCCGTCGGATTGCAGAAGCTTCTCTTTGCTGCCCTGACCAGAAGAAAGACGGGACGTGACGGAGCTGGGAGGATTCTGCTAGCTGGAGGCCCCGTCAAACATCCAATTATTACAGCTTCCTCACTGTGTCTTCGTCGCATTAGTGGCGTTTTCAAACTACCTTTATCCAACGCAGTTTTTCATCCTAGAACCAATTTTCAAACATGTCCTGGCAAAGCTACGTGGACAACCTGATGGCTGATGGCAGCTGCCAGGACGCGGCCATTGTTGGGTACACGGACGCCAAATACGTGTGGGCATCGCATTCCGGTGGTACATTTGCCAACATAACGGTTAGTGAACGTCCTTTGTTAAATTCATTCGTTTTCTGGTGGCAAAGTGTCAATTCAGCGGGGTGATTTGTTGTCTGCATAGTCAGGCCTCGTTGAATGGGTATGAGGGGAGCGCTGTGGTACACATGGTATCCGGTGGTCTCTCTTTTCGCTCTAGACGCAGTGGCACGCACGTCCAGCTGGGATCTTAATTAATTGCATTTTATATATGTACCCTTTTTGACATTTTGTACAAAAATCTATTTATTGCTAAGATTGTTTTTCCAAGTGGTGAAAGACTAAATCATTTTATCACGGAGGCCATCAAATAAAGCTAACTTAGCATCTCTAACGGACTAGCTGCAGTGGACCGGCCCTGTTTTCATACGACGCTGGTCCGACATGGAACCAAATGTCACAGAATGAGCTCGACATTTTTTTATTACCTCTATATTTTGTTACTGTAACGACTCACTGTTAAGTATGGACTTTGGCCGCTGAGCGACGCCGAAACTTTTTTTTCCATTGAATAGCCGGGTCCAGCTGACCGTTAGCTCAAATCAGGCCGCTGCACAACCGGCACCGGCTAATGTCTACAGTGACAAACCAGAGATTCTGAGACAAACAATGTCAACATCAGTGAACACTCGAATCATATTGCCTACCTTATCGACGACTTAATTTGTTTTTTTCCCCATTCGGCTTCTTTGAGTGGCGCCGCCGCTGCCGCCCCTTATTTTCCAAGATGGCGGACGGGCTGCTACTTTCTTATTCATTTTGCTCACGGAGGCTAATCGGTGGACATGTGCATCCGCAGCGGTTCACATTTAGACGCCGTGATTTTTTTTTTCGCGCCCTCGAGCACATGAAAACTCTTGAAATATGTACCTTTATATTAGCCATTTTCGCCATCTTTTCTCTCATTAAAATATTATGTTTAAATTATACATATTGTAAATGTGACTGTTAAGTAATCATTCTAACCACATGCTGGTTATCAGTGTCATTAACCGATCGGGCTGCGCTTCTATTAGTTAACATTTTGTGTTTGGGAGTGTCGGCCTAGGCTTCAGTTATATTGATAAAATATCACCGAAGAACAAAGATATATATTTAATAATTGGTCTTTAATATCTCGCTTTCGGGTGTAAAAAATGATTAGCTACGACAAAGCAGCCCTCATTTGAGTATTGTTGAATATGATAAGCTGTATTCTTTAAACCGATATGGTTGTTGAGGTAGGCCCAAGGGAATTTACGAAGCCGCGAAATGAGCTGCAGCTGGAACGTTCATCAACCAGAGGAAAACGTTTAACGGCGTTGCCGGTTAGTCGACACCCAGTTAGCATCCATTCTTACATGAAGTGTACATGTATGAGTCACTTTTCCTTATGTCCGGTAGGTTTAGTGGGGCCATGACTGTGCACTTCTTAAGTTGAGAGGCGAAGCCTTCGTTGTTGCGTTTTGTCTAGAATATGTAATTCTAGACAAAACGCAAAGATTATGTAAAAAAAAAAAATAAACTAACTAAACGCAGTAGGCCTCAGCTACCAGCAGTTCTGACTTTTATTGATGTACCTGTTTCCATGTTAACGGGAAGTATTTAAATGTCACTTTACAACAGGTTATTTGGGTGAATTTTTTTTTTTTCTTGACTGGCAATGATGGGTAGATTTAATGCCTACTAAATATTTCAGAAGCAAACATTAGGACAAAATGGGTTCATACAAATTGTTTTATGGCTTTGTCATAGGTGTAGCCACAAGGTCCAAAAAGCTCTTACACTGATCGCTCATCCTTTGTGCATACCACTTTATTTTGCATTCAAATGACTTTTAGATCTTTAGAAATCAAACGCTCAGTATGAGTCTGTAGTCTTATTATGGTAGAACATTCTGTCTGCATTTGGAGATGCCTTGAAGAAATGTCCTTAACGGAAGAGGAGAAGCTTGGACCCTTTAAATCATGGGTGTCAAATTCAATTTGACAGTGGGCCACCATTAACAAAAAAACTCAAGGGCCAGGAAGTCAAGGGCCAGACTAAATATTTATTGAAAAATGAAGTGTAACTATCTCGCCTTCTCCAGATATTAAATGCAGGGGCAGTGCTAGGGTCTCTTGGGGCTCCAAGCAAGATATCTGGGGGGGCCCCAGCCTTTCGGTGCCCCCAAAAAATATATTGACCTGGCCCCCTAGTGGCAAGAGCCAAAAGCATCTGGCTAGCTTGTCTGTTGTAAAGTGTTGCCCCTGATTTAAATGTTGATTTTTGTGAACATTAAATCTGGAACAACTGTTGGATATAATTAACAATACATTTGAAATGAAAAACACATCATTAGTATTTGCATTTATCTGTAGTTGTTGTAAATGTTTTTTTTTGTTTTTTTTTAAACAGACCTCCAACAATGAAACAAAATGTCTGTGCAATAACAAAGACCATGGTTCACTAATACTACAAATCCTGCCAGTATATAAGGCCTATACACATACATATTTGATATGATCTTGTTAACCATATTTAATTACACTGCAGGCCAGATTTGGCCCCTGGTCCTCAGTTTGACACCTGTGCTTTCAATCATTGTCTGTGTGAGGTCTGTTATAAAGGTGCATTCTAACTTCTTTCATTTGTGTCTTGTAGCCTGACGAGATCGATGTGGTAACAGCAAAGGAGAGAGGGGGAATCTTTGTCAGCGGGATAACCTTAGGTGTTAAAAAGTGCTCTGTTATCAGAGACAGCCTCCAAGTTGATGGCGACTGGACAATGGACATCCGGACAAAGAGTCAAGGAGGAGAGCCCACCTACAATGTTTGTGTAGGCAGAGCCGCCAAAGGTGAGCGTCACGTACGATGGTAAAATGGCGTTCTACATTTAGGTGGCGCTACAGTGACAGAGTAGCCCCTTCCCACGCTTTATTAGTATACCTGTAATTTAGCCATGTACCAAATGTACCTTGTGTTGTTCATGCATGTGGTGTAGCTCTTCAATGCACCTTTCCTCAATATATGAAAGCAGATAAAAAAAACCATTAGGTCACTTGATATTGACTTTGTAATGGCAGCTGAAGTGCACTAATGTAATGTAAAGGTCTGTATCTCAGCAAGCAATTTGAAAGTTTTCCAATCAAAAAGCTCTAAGTTAATCTGTCTTTTAAATGGTATTATCAGAAGTTAGGCAGTGTAATCGATTAAATGGGAAAATCTTTTTGAAATAAAAGAACAAACTTTATTATTGTAAAGAACCACAGTCTAGCTATCTTGTAAACCAATGGCATTAGATATTAAGTCTTTAAAACGTGTTTTTTAAATATAAAAACAAATGTTTTAGATACATTTTATTAGGAAGCACTGACAATTGCTTCCAGTGCTTTTCCCCATATACACTTTTTCATTCAACATTGAATGACTTGCGTTAAACGATCACATGCTAAATCTCTTTGGTAGAGAACACCTAGTAGGTATTAAAAGTTTTGTTTTTTTTTTAAGTAGGCTTTTGTGAAGTGGAAACTTCTGATTAATTGCCTTAGAGTTTGCCAGCTTTTATTTTTCCTTTATGGGCCCCCCAACTGTGGGTCCTCCACCGGTTCCTCAGATTCGTCTAAAACCTACACGGTGAGCCAGCCTGGGTTTTCTTCCCTGTGTGTATCTACCCTCACTCCTCAGACTGTGGGTTTTTTCTTAAACTTTCTGAACTGCATGCAATTTCCTCCTTCCCAGTTAACTCTTCTTCTGGTAAAAGTTTTTTTGAACACTAAAGGATGGCCCATGTATTGAGGAGAGGTTCCATTAGCATGTCACTGTATCCTTGTCTGCTGTAGTATGTAGTTCTCTTAGTTGTGGGTTTGAAGATGCTTTTTTTTAGTTTGTTCCTGAAGCTTTACTTTCGTCTTTGTTGCTGGTGCTATGTGATTACACATGTCTCAAGAATATTGAGGTTATTTAAAGCAGACTTAAAGAATCCACAGGGACATTTAAGCGTTTAAAGATTCTAGGAATTATTTAAGTTACTGTGTGATTAAAAAATCGACCGTATTCCTATGGATGTGAAAAAAAAGGTATTGCAAAGCTTAGTGTAGAAGGAGTTGGTTTGTATTACCTTTACTCAAGCATTGGTAGTTTATCTTCTGGCTTGTTGCTCAGTTTGGTTCAACCTCAGCCATGATCCTACTGCAAGAAAACAGCACATCCATGTGGAAAATTAGCTTTTAGACAATGATTTATGGCGCAAAGGTTTTTGGTTCCCCTGCCTCGCCTCAGGGCCTGTTCTTTTGGAGGTTGCAATGTTAGAAGTAAATTGGTAGAAGTAAAGTGATTTCGGGGGGGTTTATCTGTTGCTGTAATCATTTAATACTTGGTCCTAATTTAGTTGTGCATATTATCTTGCATTTATGATGCCTGTAATGCATGTCGCCTCACTCACAGTGTCAATGTCGCTTTCCCCAAAAATCAATTCCTGTTGAATAATGAATGACATGTGGGGAGGTCTTTGTCACCATCTTTAAACATGCTCTCTATAGTCTTGTAATTGCATTATGTTATTTGGTCAATGAGTGACAACTGTTTCCTGTTTTTGGCTAAGTATCTGCTGGAACTGTATTTTTCTAATACTGGAGAAGGATCACAAGTATTAGATACAAATACAAAGGCAGACTGGTCTCTTCAAAGTTCAGTTACTAATTTGACTTTTGTTAGAATGGGAAAGCATGTTGTCCTTGTCTGTATTTAACCCATCACCAAAGTGAACAGTGGGCAACTTTAACCCCAGTCCGGTTCCTTAACCACTAGGCCGCCACTGCCCTAATAACTAATAATGTATATAGTCAGCAAACCATGGTTGTTGGTGGTCAGAAGTACCATTGGTACTGGATTTTCTTATGGATTTTCCTGATTTAAAAGTAAGATTAGTAAGAAACTGGAGCACTTGTATGGAGCCACTGCATTGGTTGGCTACTTTTTAACAACAGATAGGACCTTGTGATCTGTTGGGAACAAAGTGAGGAAGTCAAACATTTGGAGTTGTAGTCACATGGTAGACGTTTGTATGGGTAGAAATGAGACGGAACTAACAGTCAGATTTGTTGTTCTCGATACCTGTCCCTATTTACTTTCACTGTCTGCTGTCATGCGCCTGCATGTGTCCTATCTGTTCCTTTAACTCCTACACAGTCGAACACTCTAACCACCACACCAGCAGCACTGATGAAGAAAGTGATTGGTGAAACAACCTTTGCACTGTTGCCTCTCTCCTTGTCTGTTGTCTGCCTGCTGCTTGTAGCCATGTGCTGGTGTCTTTTACCTGTGTGATCTCCACTCCTTCTCTAAATGTCCCTTCTGTCTCTTTTTCTTTCAGTCTTGGTCTTGGTAATGGGCAAAGAAGGGGTCCATGGAGGCGGATTGAATAAGAAGGCATACTCAATGGCAAAATACTTGAGGGATTCAGGGTTTTAGGCAGTTTTTTTTTTTTTTTTTTTTTAAATCATGTAGCTTATGAGGCATAGTGTTAAGGAGAGAGAATAAAACAAGCAAAAAGGCAAACAAAAAACCACAAAACTTGAAAATGTAACAGCTAAAAAAAAATAGTCCAGGTCCCTAAACCCCTACCTAAAGATGAGGAAGAAAAGAAAAAAAAAAATCCCATGAGCATTTCAAAGCATCATAAAACGGCATAGACCTAAAATATAAGAGGTGGCAATGAAGCGCAGAAACATATCTTTGTTTTCCAGCCCTTACTGTCATCATGTTTATTCATTTCCTTTGTTTGTTTTTTTTCCTTTGTGTACTCCAGCATTGGTTTTAGTCATGGGGAAGGAAGGTATCCACGGAGGGCTGCTCAACAAGAAAGCATTTACGATGGCCGACTACCTGAGGAAGTCTGGATACTAGAGCATCCTGTACCCAGCTCACCCTTCACCACCCTGTCGCATTTCACACTACTTCAGTCCTAGTTGGTAGTTTCCATATTTTCTTCTCTCCCCTTGTTTTTTTTTTATTTTTTTTTTTTATGTTGTCCATCCTTGACCCCGCCCCCCCTTCTCCTCCCAATGCACTTGTGCTGTGATTCTACCCCTTCCTGTCTTTTCTTTTTTTGTTCCTAAAGCACTGTTAAGTTGACCCATGATAAATGATTATCTTGTTCAAAAAATTATGGTGACAAAAAAAATCAAAAGTAGAAAACCTAAAAATGACAGTGTTTAGAATTACCTCCCGACCCCGCATACCACCACCCTTTTCCGTGCCCTCTAAAGTGAACACACTCCCCGGCTGAGCAGCACTTGAGCGTTAACAAAGCTCCTCACGTCTTCCTCCGTTTATCTCCTCCATCCTCCCTCCATGGTAGGAGGCCTTCACACATGGAGAACCCCCTGGCCCCCAACCCAGTTCCTCCACCAACTTCTGCCAAACTTTTTTTTTTTTTTTTTTTTTTTTATAATTCTCTACATTTTTTTTTCTGTCCCCAGACAGACATTAATAACACTACTCTGTAACCCCCCCTTCCCTGTCCCCTCCTTCAGTTATCACCTGGTCCTATAGATGTTAACACGGGGGAGGGGTTTCAGGAGGGCAAATCCAGATTCTGGTAGCCTGTCCTTACATCCATCATGAATCTAAAACACCATGGACATTCCACAGTAATGACAGCTCAGGCACTATGTTTTGCCAGCTCCTGTACAATGTAAACTTTTTGTTTTGTTTTTTTTTTTTTAAGGCTGCCATTGTTGGACAGTAGATAACCAAGCATCTAACCACCTGGAGATTGTCCTGTTTTTTTTTCTCCTTTTTTTTAATAGGACCAAGAGTAGTCGAGGCTCGGGCGTTATACATTTGCTCTAAAATCATATGAAGGATAGCTCATACAGGGGAGGTGAGGGTGTGGGAGGAAATGAAGAATATTCTCGTAGGTCTTTTTCCTGTTTGTTTAAAGTAAAAAGAGAAAAAAAAATAAACAACTGCATTTGTATAAACCCATGCTGTGTTGACAAACTTATAAAACTGTGGAATAAATTGCCTTCTTCTCTGTATTGGACTAAGCTCCAGGGTATCACATGGTCTGTCTGGTCAGTACTGCTAACCGTATCGTCCCATTCAGAAACCGTAAAACACTATACCATGAAGTAGATGTAACATCCGATGGGATTGGTTGGGGAAAAAAGGAAAAGTCTTTTTCTTTTTTTTTTTTCCCCTCTTGAACAAATTCTGCAGAACCTGTGTATCCCGTGCCATAAAGTAGAGAGAGCTGTTGCTGTTGTAGGACAGTTACTCACTATACACTAAAGTCACTCCATTGGCACTTTTTTTTTCTTTTCCCTTTATGCTTCAGCTCCACTGTTCAGGCCTTGTGGGATCTGTGTACTCATTAAAAAAAGTTTCAAGTCCTGTTTGCTGAATTATGTTTCTTTTTTTTCCCCCTCACCACTTTTGTTTCCTACATCTGGGATACTGTCTCTTTGATGCATATAGTTTCATATGCATACAAACCAAGAAATGCCATAAATTGATTTATCACCTTGTTTACAGACAGATCAAATAAATTTATTCCAACCAGATGTGTGTGTTTATGGGTTTTTGTGTCAAAGTGTTCTGTCGGTCACAGGTTTTCTGTTCAGACAGCTTTAACCCAGTAGGTTGAGAGTCCAAAACCTGCATCAGGTATTAGACCCTTCTACTACAAACCCATAGGATCCACACCCTTAGCTGTCTGGATATATCTGATGTATCTACATTTTCTGACCCTGTAGTTGGAAGAAAAGGAAGCAAATCGAACTCTTTGTCAATGTGACGTTGTGATTCACTAGTGTGCACACAACCAAATTCCACCTTTGTATTTAACCCATCTCCAAAGTGAACAGTGAGCAACTTTGAGCACCAGGAGAGCATTGAGTGGTGACAGTGCCATGCTCAATGGTAACTTGGGAATCGGTTCCTTCACCACTAGGCCAACACTGCCTATCAACATGGGTTCTGCACCTTTAACCATGTGTTTATATCCCTTAATTTCAGAGGCTGAGATATTTTGCAGCTCTTGAAGAAATAACTAGCAACATATTTCAGCCTTTTAAATTGAGCAAATCGTTGAAAGTACTGTAGTTGTTCCCCTAAAATGTCCAATTTAAAAGAATAGCAACGCTTTTTAAATCGAGGTGAAAATGGGGGAAAAAAAAATTCCATATTCCACTACTGGAAACACTGGCTGATAGGATGATGTGTGACTTTCTGTTCGTGGGGAAAAGCCAGATGTCAACTATTCACAAATGTTACGTAAATGCTGAGTAGGTAAGGACATGGACTTGGGTTTGCAAGGCCCCTGGTTCAAATTCCCCTAACACCAAGCGCTGCTGAGGTGCTCTGAGCATAATATTGTCCCCACACACTGCTCCCTGGGTGCTGGCTCAGCTGGCTGCCCCCTGCTCATTATGGTGATGGGTTAAATGCAGTGGCAAAATTTCCCCCAAAAAAATCTTGGGTTGAACAACATCCTTTCTTTTATAAAATCTCAGAAGGGAAAAAGGAGCAAAAGGGTTAAAGTACCTAAAATGGCCCAGGAGCCACAGGTTGCAGATCTTTATCTTCAGACATCCAAGCAGGAACGTCTTTATAAACTCATTAATAGTCATCAATAGTTTAGCTATCGTTCTACATAACAAATAAACAGGTGTTTCTGCAGGACTGTATGCAGATGTAGAGGTTAGGTTATTAGGAATCGTCAACTTATTCCAGGATCTACTAATGCATCGCTTCACACAAGAAATGGATGTTGCACTTTGGTTTCAAATGTGAAGCTGTGGTAACAAACAAAAACTGTTCTCATTCCTGAACAACATCATGTTTAACCACTTGAAATTTGAAAACAGTTCCATAAGTATTGACTGATATAATTGACTTTAGACCAAAGAGAGTCATCAAACAACCTTGAAGGGGACAATGAAACTTGTTGGCCCATGATGTCTGGTTTGAAGGGTATCATTTAAGGGTACGGTACCAATAGTGTATTGGTATTCATAAGGTTTAATGTCCTTCTGGAGGAGAAACTCAGCTGATCTGAGAACAGCTGCATCTTTTTTCATCCTAACTTTGTTCCTCTTAATCTGTATAACAACCGTAGAGAATCACAAGAGCATTTGAAGCAATACACATCTTCGTTCTACAGGGAAAATGTGAAACAGTCGCATGTCCCAAGTTCAAATGACTCATTATTTCTTTACTGATGTAACAAATTATGTCATACTTGAATAATTATTTAGATAAAACCACGTGTCAGGACTAACGTCAACATTGCGCTAATCACCAAACTATGTCATGACTCAACTGAACATATCACACACCACACCTATGGGAGATGGATGTGGTTGTGAACATTGATCAGAACACAAGACAATCTTCTTCTTTCAGCTTGTCCTCCTTTTTCAGGTGTTGACAGCGAGTCAACATTTTCCATCTCCCTCTGTCCTCTGTACCCTCTACTCTAACTCCAACTACCTCCATGTCCTCCCTCACTGCATCCATCAATCTCCTCTTTGTCTCTTACCTGGTAGCTCCATCCCTAGGATCTGTGTCTCTAGTCCATCCATCATGGCTGGTCTCTCCACTGT
>JAFBJS010055177.1:21763-36355 GCA_016785265.1 Paraplagusia blochii | reverse complement strand
CTGACTCTCTTCTATCACAGATCACTCCTGACTCTTTTCTCCAGTTGTTCCATCCTGACTCCACTCTATTCTTCTCCTCTCTTCCACAGTCTCCACTTGTCATGCATGTACTGTCTGTATAAAAAGAAACAAACCGTATCAATTTAAATTGTGGCTTTTTGATTCATAACAAAAATCTCTAAGGACTAACTGCAGTGTACCCATATGGCTTAAATGTTGGTGGCTGTCCTGCCAATACAATCAAAAAATAAACCATAATACAAATAGTTTTTTCCTGCAAAATAAAAGTTCAAGAGCATTATTATGTATCAGTGTATATCATAAATATAAGGACTGGCCTGTATATAATCCATTACAGAAAAAGAAAAGACTCTGTGTCGATTGTCATTTTATTTTTGATTTATTTAATTGTTGGATTTATATTGAGAAAAAAAAATCAGACAAAAATACACAAAGTGAATAAAGGCAACAGAATCTGTCAGTGGAGACAGAGCTACTGTATGTCATAATAATAACAACAGAGGTGTTAGAGCTACAACTATGGAAAAGTCACTAAAACCAGGTTCACTTTCTACAGTCGGCCTCTCAGTGGACAACTGTGGGTCACTGCAGATCCGACACTGTCATCACTCTGGTGCGTCGGTGAACTGGTGTGACCCAGTGCTGTGGGTGACGTCACATGACCAGTAACATTCTTTTCCAGCCTGCTTTGGCTCCAGCGGCTGTAACAGTGACATAAACTGTGGCACGGACGAGGGCGGGTCGCCTCTTTATGAGTTCAAAATGAAATGGAATGGCCGGACCGTGACTTTTTTTTTTTGTCTTTGACTGTGCTGAGTGACGATGCTATGATGTCGACGGTGGGAGTTTTACCAAACAGACGCTGCACAGAGCGGTGATAGAACATGTATGTACAATACTGCAGTCTCCTGAAACACAGGCTCAGAGACAATCAAGAGATAACATGTCAACATGAAGTGATCCATACTTATATATACAGTACTCTCACTGAATGATTAGGACCTTTTCCATCAGGACTACATGTGTCATGACTGGACAGTGTACAGCAGTACACTGTCCTGTACTTGATACATACCCATATCAGCAAAAGAACTGACCAACAGAATGGCTAGGATTCCATCATCAATAATGCAACTATATTTGATTAGAACATATTTTCTCAGTGAAGACAACAACAATAAACTCAAAATTGATACAAGATTCTAACCTTGTATACAGCTCTGGTATCAGAAAGTTATAGGCTGTGTGCATTTGAGAAACCCTTGTTGTGTGCATGCACTGTTAATTCAGGTAGGAAGATTTTATAGGTAGGAAAATATTTCAGAACACAGGACATTTAATTTTATTGATGGGTATTTGTCTGCCACAACTGAACGACCGGTCTGTGAAAATAGTACGAGACATTTAACCAGTCTGTGGTGCAGAAAAGGTTGGGGAACACTGGTGTACAGTACAGACGTCTACTGTACACTCCTGCCCAACATTCACCCACTGAGGTCCTGTCACACAGGTGGAGATCAGAACTCTCTCCACATCCATTTTTTTTTAAAAGTCAGGCTTGTGTGTTGGAACTTAAAGATACATTACCATGTATTTGAAGCAGCGACAGAAGAATTCCGAGGATGAATCACAACGAAAAAGTCACTGCAGCTCCGAGTGTTGAAGGGTGGAGGTTAAGGGGAGGTTCCACAAAAGTCTGCTGATCAAACCCGGGGCAGATCAGACTCCAGATCGTGGACCTCGGAGCAGGGCTGCTGCATCTGCACCACCACCGTCTCCACCGTCACTTCCTCCTCGCTGTCGCTGCTGTCCAGTTCCTCGTCCTCATATTCTGAGGACTCCTGGTCCTGCTCCGAGCGTGACGCTCCGGACATGGTTCCAAAGGAGTGCGCGCTGGTGGAGGCCAGGGAGCGCAGCAGGGGAGTGCTCTCTGACACCTCCTCGTTCTCTTGGCCGCTCTCATCTGAATCGGAATCCGAGTCTCCCTGTGAGGGAACCACCTTCTGCTTACACACTGGACATGTCTTCTTAGTTTTGGTCAACCAGGGGTCTACACACTTGCTGTGGTAGGCTGAGGAGCAGAAATAAAGACATGAAAAAATACATGAAGACACAGATTAGATACTTGGAGGAATTAAGTTTTTTAGAAGTTTCCTGTCAGATGATGAATCGTTACCACACCATGAGAACACGGTAGGACCCGGAGCTTGTCTCCATCCTCGTACTCGTCGAGGCAGATGGCACAGACGTCATAGTTGTCTCCTGGGTGGAGTAGAAGACCAAGTCAGAGAGGGTCATGATTTCACTGTTCTGTTTCTGAGCACAGAAAAGAGTCAAGGTATCGATGACTGATATTAACTCTTGCTGATATGCGATTTTTCTGATTTTGTCCAAACACTAACCAATAAATACCATTCTTCTACTTCTCTTCTTGGCTTGTTTCAGAGGTTGCCACAGTGAGTCAACAATTTCCATCTCCCACTGTCCTCTGTATCCTCAACTCTAACTCCAACTACCTCCATGTCCTCCCTCACTGCATCCATCAATCTCCTCTTCGTCTCCTACCTGGTAGCTCCATCCAGCTTATTCTTCTACCAACATAACCCCTGTCCCTCCTCTGAACATGTCCAAACTATCTCAATCTGTCTTCTCTAGCTTCTTCTCCAAACCTTCCTGTCTGTGTTGTCCCTCTAATTGCCTCATTCCTGATCCTGTCCATCCTTGTCTCTCCTGAAGAGAATCTCAGCATCTTTGACTCCTCCACCTCCAGCTCTGCCTCCTGTCTTCTACCTATTCCTAGTGTCTCTAATCCCTCCATCATGGCTGGTCTCACAACTGTCCTGTAAACCTTTCTATCAGATGACGGACATTATTGGACATCTGTACAGTAGCTTATAGTTTTAACTGTCCTTCGACATCAAGTCAAGTCCAGAACATTGTTTTTTTTACATCAACTAACTTTAGATGTTTTTAACTTTGTCCCAGTTAAAGATCCATCCACAGGTAAAATACCAACTGCTTCACTTCCTGCCATCACAGGAAGTTCAGCCGGAGCTCTGCAAACCACAAGAAGCAACAAACTCTCTTCCAAATTCCACAACCTCCTTCCTCTCTTTCTGCCTTTCCTCTTCCCAGGCTGAGCTGAGGGAGGAGGAGGAGGAGGAGGAGAAGGAGTGGAGAGGGTGAGGGTGAGGGGCGCTTTTGGAGCAGTGCAGTGGATCAGTGTGTTTATGTAAGCTCTAAAAGAGCATGTTTTCCCTGACTGGGCTCTCTGCGTCCGTGCCAGGGCTGCATGTGACCGTATAAGGATGAGGAGTTTCATCGACTGAGGCCTCCTCCCTTCCAGTCCCCCTCCTCCACCTCCTTCCGTTTCTACTAGAACATCAGCACAGAAATCGACTCCATGTTGCCCTTCGGAATTTCACTTGTTTACTCACTCCTAAAATGTTAATACCTAATCCTCAAATAGCCATTTTTTCTAAATCTACAGATTCAGATTCAATTCCAGTGCAGCTGCCATGCTTTTTCTATGCTCTCTCTCGCTCTCTGTCCACTGACCAGTCCTGACCTGACAGTTGGACTGAGACAGAGGGAGGGACGGTTTACACTCAGGAAATGCTGAGCTGTGGCACTGACTGATCTATTTTGAGTCAGGCAGGAAAAGAGCACCAGAATTCAAGACAGAGACAAAGAAGTGAAATAATTCAAATACCTGACTAATGAATCAGTACAATACAAGAGCAGATGAAGTCATTGGAACTCTCTCTTCAACAACCATCATTAGCTAAAGTCAAGGTAAAACAACTGCAGTCATTAAACTCAAGTGTCCCTGAACAACAACGATACCTCAGGATGTTTGTAGCAACTGATGACTAAACAGAGAAACTGAAGTCCTAGAAAAAAAAAAATCAATGGTTGACGCTTAAGGACACACACGCTGCCAGATTAATCTTACACTTCACTACAGTAGGTTTAAAAACAACTAAAAACTCTCAAGGTTAGGAAATGATTTGTTGCAATTGATATGTTTGGTCTTATTAATGGAGGCAGCAGAGGATCATGTGTTTACAGATATTGGATGGAAAGAGTGACAAGTTAACAAAATACTATAACCATAGCACGGGGTGTCAAACATGCGGCCCGTGGAACGATATTTTGCGGTCCCAACCTTGATGTGAAAGTTGAATTTCTAATGATATTTTTTCTATTTGTTCTCCACATTTTGTGGTAAATCCTATAGTTCTCAAAACCCAACACTGATCCAAAGTCTCCTTCTGGTTCAGTGTTGTATTTCTCAGAATCTATTGGAAACTGATTTTTTATTACATTTTTTCTTTTTTTTTTTTTTTAAATTTTCCCCAAATTTCCCCAAAATTTCGGGTGGTGGACCTAAACTCTCAAAGAGTTTGAGACCCCTAGTCTAAAGATGAATAGATGAAGAATGAAGAGTTGAATCGTAGTTTTCATCAAAGACTCATAGATCTTCATAGGGAGACTGTGTGAAATTACAATGAAAATTGTGAAAATGGAGGAAAAGCATGATTGAGATGGACATGTTTAGAGGACAGACAGTGGATACATTGGTAGAAAAATGATTGCAGTAAGGGAGGACATGGAAGTAGTTGGAGTTAGAGTTGAGGATTTCTGTGTAGGTTCTCCGTCATCCAGGCCTGAAGACGTTTCACCTCTCATCCAAAAGGTTTCTTTAGTTTATGAACTAAAAATGTTGATTTGGTGTGGCAACCGCTGAAAAAGGGACAAGTCGAAAGGAACAAGTAGAAGCAAAGTGTCTGTCAAGTCTGTCAAAGTGTCTTCAGACAGACCTGGTGTTACTGTATGAATCATCTGTTACAAATCTCCTGGACTGAGCGTCTGTGTTTTGTTGTGTTTCATGACAACCTTTACTCCAGTCAGGAGATAAAGCATTCTGTCCTCTGACTATTCGGTGGACTTCAGTCAGAGATATGAGCTGATATTCCGCCTCTGAGCTATGACATTGTGTTTAATGAGTCTCAACACTGTTGTAATGATCAAACCATGTGAGTCATGAGGGGAAATAAAATGTTTTTTTAAGATCTCCAGTAACAGTTCACCCGTGTTTCAACTTTGACTGAAACACTGTATCTAACCTTGCATTGTTTTTTTTTTTCTTCTGATTAAATCTTGCGTACTGACATCTGCATGTCTGCAGCTCATCTTTGCAGGACTCACAAGGCAGGGAGGCCTTTTGTGCTCACACTTCTTTCATTAATCAGCCGCTCTGGCAGAATTCCTGGCTCTCAGAGGAATCACACTGTCCTACTGAACTTCAGCTGAGCTGCAGAAGTGTGTAGCACAGAAAAAGGAGAAGAGACAACGATTGAGTGAAGAGAAGTAAAGGCTCGGAGCCAACCAGAAGACAACTGACTCTGAGACAGAGAGAGGAAAAGACAGACAGGGAGGGGGCGGGGGTCCTCACTGCTGACATCAACTGTCGCCTGAGACACTGCAGCTGTACTACTGTGAGTGTGTGAGTGGATTACTGGTAGAAATATTCTTACTGGGACACTTTTGGGGGGAAATACTGTTGTTGAGAGACACTTTGTCCTCGTGTGAGTGAGAATTTGGGGTTTATGACTGGAAAAATGGCCTGAGATGAAGATATATATTCAGAATACTAAGGATCAACTTAAAAGCTGAAATGCATTGTGCTCACACACACAAAAAGGATGTGAATTTGGATGTTTGATATTAACTTTCGATTCTGGCAAAACAACCCAAACACTTCTTCTTGTCCCCTTTTCAAGAGTTGCCTCGGCGTGTCAACAATTTCCATCTCCCCTGTCCTCTGTATCCTCTACTCTGACTGCATCCATCAATCTCCTCTTTGTCTCCTACCTGGTAGCTCCATCTCTAGGATAATTCTTCTACCAATATAACCACTGTCCCTCCTCTGAACGTGTCCAAACACTAAATTGCCAAATGAGATAATAATAACCAATAGCAATATATAGTACACAGCTGTTTGCCCCTGAAACAGAGCTAAAGAAATTAGAACCCTATAATGCGATTTCCAGTAAATATGGCAAAAACCAGACATTGCGTCGACAGATTTTCATAATTTTCTATAGTAACATCTGGCCAACAACATCAGCTGACCCATAGTATCGGACATCCCCATGCGTGAGCCACAGTCCTGGTTTCCTCTGCCAACTCTTTCCTGCCTTTTTCTGACTTGTTTGTAAGTGTACACTCCCAAGAACAATGGAATAGATCATAATCTTCTGCTCCAATGTTAGTTTAAAGGTGTTTTAGGTGAAGAAGAGGCAGACCTGTAGACTGAAGGTAGTAGACCAGGGGTGTCAAAACTCGATTTCACAGTGGGCCACAATTGAAAACCAGCATGAAGTCACAGGCCAGGCTGAAATAAAATAAAATATAAAATGTCCCTTCTCCAGTTATTTAATGCAGTGGCACTAGGGTGCTAGGGTCTCCTGGGGCTCCTTACAAGATATCGCTGGGGCAACCTTATCAATGCCCAAGGCAAAAAAAAAATATTGCCCAAAGCAACTGTCTGTCTTTATGTGTCGCTCCTGACAAATGTTGATTTTTGGGAACACTGAATCTGGATCAGCTGCTTAATTTTATGAAAACATGAGAAATAAAATCTGAAATAAAACACAGATAAGTGGTATTTGCCTTCATCTGTAGCCTTTTTTTAATACAAAAAAACAAAATGTCTGTGCTATAACAAAGACCATGCATCACTAATACTCATATATCAGTATATAAGGGCTTTATACTCACAGACCAACACTAGTTGGTTGATAAGATGTTGCAGGTCAAATAAAATAACTCTGTGGGCCAGAATTGGGCCCCAGGCCTGAGTTTGATAGCTGTGTGGTAGACTGTTAGCTGACTATCAGCTACTGGCAACAATGCACTGGATGCTGACAACAGCAGCAGCAACAGCAGCTGCCGCTCTTGCATAATCCTATAAACTCGGACGCATCTTGTGCGACCGCTTCTGCTCAGCCCGGCATTGTGCTCCAATTACACGGCGACCGTGGTTTTCACCAAGACATTGTGCACCATTCAAACACACTCTTTGTTCTACTAACACTGCTGGGTTTTTTCTCTCTTTTTTCAAGACTGCAGATGAACATATCACATGTAAATGTGACACTACAGACCATCAGCTCAGAGTCCATGGGCATTAAACCAACAGTTTTATCAGTTTGTATGAAAAACTCAATATTCAACTCAATATATACAGTAACAGCAAGAATATATGATGAAATATTGCAGCAGGACTGCAGCTTTGTGTATTGGCACAATGCCTTCCAGGTAGTAGACTGAACTGATTGCACTTTTGCAGAATAGGTTGGAAAAAAAAACTAAAAAAACAAAGGTTTACAGTATTACAGTATTTGTCCTTGTTGAGAACAATTGAGTTTAGTTTGATTTACTTCAACGCTCTAATCATATCTAAATAGAGTTTAAAAGCAGGAATCAAACTCCATTCCTGTGAGGAGAAAAAACAACGGTTTGCTATGGACGTGATGAACGACAAGAACTGAACCCTTAAACACAGCAACGCATTATTGCAACACAGTATTTCCCTACACTCCATTTGCATCACTTACAGGCCTTTAAAGCCCGAGCTCAGCAATATCTACTGCAGCTGAGGTCAACGCCTCCATTAGTCAACATTCCCATACGGTGTTGTTCCGGGATGTATGGACACGAAGTCTTATCATGTCAACTAATACTTGGTAGTAGCAGCAGTACTAATATATATATATTCTGATACTTAATATAACTGTATATAATTTTATCTTGTAAAAACTTGTGTAAAATGCACTGTGTCATTTCTTAAATGTTAAAATGTAATGATAAAAATCCTTAATTTCCTATAGTGAAGAGCCAAGGAATAATAAGGTTGTATCTAATCCAATCTCAAACCCGCAGCCCGTGGGCCATTTGTGGCCCGTGGAACATTTTGCCTTGATGTGAAAGTTGAATTTTAAATAATATTTTATATATTTCTCCACATTTTATGGTAAATCCTAAAGTTCTCAACACAGAATCTATGGGAAACTGATTTTTTCTTTTGTATTGACCATTGAAAGCTGACGCAGCCCGTTTGGTGAAATGCCAGTGTGGGTGGTGGCCCTCAACTTATTTGAGTTTGAAACCCCTGCTTTAATCTAACCTAGTTCTGTCACATTCATAGTCTCCACTGTCAAACATTATTATTATGATCTTGTGTGATGAACTGACAGAGCCTTAAAATGCACCAGTCAGCAGCTCCGCTGCATGGCTTTTATCTACTGGATACGATTTTATCTCTCCATCCTTATGACGTGTCAGCAATCTACAACAATAAAAGCCTCCACTGTCAGAGAGTAGTTTGAGGAAAATATCCATCATAAATGAACATTTGGTGTTAACTACAACACCTAACTCTTTTACAGGACTCGTTCTCAACTGTTTCTTTTCCTTTATCCAACTCAAACTCCTCCCGGGCATCGAACAGAAGCCCAGAAACATTATCAAAGTGCTTCAGACGGATCAGATGTAATGACCTGCTGTTACTGCGCCGTTATGTGAGACATAAACTTGGTCAGGCCATTTACAGGCCCATCACATCATGGCCTCATCTATTGTTTTTTATTGATGCAAAAAAAAGGTCCTGCTTGAATATTATCAGACTGGTATCTCTATATACAAGTTTAGTTCATAGTTTAAATGTCTTAATGTCCTCAAAAATAGAAAATAATTTTGCCTGAGCAAAGGGTGTTGACTCTGTACAGTTCCCTAATCAATAATTTATCATTAATTATCATTCTGAAGCAGAAGTCACTAAGTACTAGATCATTCAACCACCAATAGGGCATGCAAGTTTAGACCAGGGATCCCAAACTTGTGTCCCCACCTTGATGTGAGAGTTGAATGTTAGTTTGGACCACAAGATTTATAGAAGGATTCTACTGCAAGTCAATGCTAAAAAATGGTTTTGTTTGATGCACTCAGTGGTAGACACTGCTGTGGATGAATGTGAGGATTACAAGACTGGTCTGAAGTGTTGTATTACAGTGGGAAACATTTTTAATATTTTATTTTCACAATTTTTTTCTTCTGTATTGAACATTAATTGCTAATGTGGCCCTTTGGTGAATTGACAGTGGGAGTTTGAGACCGCTGGTTTAGACCGTCGTGAGACAGATTAGTTTCTACCCTACCCTGATGATGCATCGTTACAATAGTAATTTAGCTATATTTAATATAACTAACCCTGTAAAAGCTGCCATTAATCACAATCTTACAAAACTATTTTTCTCCAAAGTGTTGCTCATTGGTACCTCTGCAGTGATTTGGCTTCTCCTTCCTGTGTCACTCAACACTCAGCTGACAGAAATACAAACGCCACCCTGGAGTTGGTTTCCTGGACATCTGAACTGCCTGAAGAGGCCAAGGTTGGCTGTAGCAGCGTTGGTGGAAACCCTGAGTCAGGGCTGCTGCTCTCTCTCATGCACACACACGCACATGCACGCACGCAAACACACACAAGCTACAGTGCATTTAAAACCACAGAGCCTGACGTGACAGAAAGAGCTCTCTGAGTCACTGGCACAACTTTTAGCTGCAGTGCTGCATGCGCCTTGCTCACAGCCGGTCTGGGAGGAGCAGCTCCACTCCTAATACCCTCAATTAGCAGCTTTGCAAGAGGGGTAGTTTGCGTGAACCACCAGTAATATTCCATTCAAGGGGGTTTTCCAGTCTGAAGAAAACAGCTGCAGGAGGAAAACACCACTACAGTAACATCAAAGAGCAACAAAGGTCACTTGACCATACAGTAGTACAAAGCGACTTTGCATAGGAAAACAACGCTGCGGCCAGTCTAAGAAGGACAAAGGTGAGAGGAAACAAAACTAAAGATTTACACTTAAGTCAGAGAATGTGTTAAAACAATGGTCGCAAACCCTTTTTGGCTTAGGAACGGTAAAATAACTTGCAATTTTTTTTCACGGCCCAATCTTCAGGTGTTGCAGATGAATACCTCAAATTAAAATGAAACATCCAGCATAAAACTGGTAAGGAAAGGCAGAAAGGAAAGGAAAGCAAACTTCTTGTCATTGTGAAATTGGGATTCACGCAACAAAGTCAACTTTGCATTTAACCCATCACCAAAGTGGGATGGTGCCATGCTCAGTGGACCTCAGTGGTAACTTGGGAGTTGGTGGTTTCAAACCTGGAGCCCTGAAGACCCGAATCGGTTTATGACTGAACATGGCAACATCGATCTATGTTACTCCCAGCTGGAATTTGTGATACTTTTAAGAATTTATAATTCCAGCAAGTACTGTAACAACTGTTAATGTGTGTAGAGTTAATAATACTAAAATAAATAATTAGAACTATATTAATCCCTAGGGAGTATCCTTCGGGAAACTATGCCTCTGCATTTAACCCATCACCGTAGTGAGCAGGGGGCTGCTGGCTGAGCCTGCGCCCGGGAAGCAGTGTGGGGGGGATGCAGGGCACATCAGCGGTAACTTGGCGGTAGGGGGATTCGAACCGGGGGCCTTGCGAACCCTAGTCCGCTTCCTTAACCATTAGGCCACCAACTGCCCTTTAAATACCATGGAGGATGCGGGTTATTATTAATAATATTATTATAATTATCATTAGATAGTTTAAGTTCTACAGAGCATGTACGTATATTATCATATCATATTTGTAATTTAAAAACTGTAAATCCGTTAACATTGTGTTGGTTAGAGAGGACAGGTGACAGGGCGTAGAAAATGGCGTTCCTCTGAGGTGGCAAATGATAGAAAAAGCTTGAAAATCACTGCTGGAGATACTATGGAATAATTTGTACTTTTACCCATCAATGACGGTCTTCAACTTTTTTTTTCTTTTCCTTCAAACATGTTTCCATCAAATAGAAAAATAGAAAAAAAATCCATGTATAGTAGTACATACCAATATATGTACTTACATAAGATCTTGGACTGTGGTGCTGCTGCTACATTTTTCACATTCAAAACACACAGAGTGCACACACACACACACACACACGAAGAGTGAAGATGGAAACCAGGTGCAGAGAAAAACATTTCAGTCAAACTGTTTCTTTTTCCTCTGCCAGTGGAAATTCCAGACCGAGGTCAAAGGTAAAGTTTTAGTAAGGATCAGGTTGAGGGAGAAGATTCTGGATCTGGTGTTCAGTGGGAAAGACTGGGAAGATGTGGTAAATGGACCGTGACATCTGAATATTTATTTACTGTGTGTCTGAGCGTCCAGATTTTACTTCACCCAACTTAACCAGATGTGAACATCAGCCTGTGTCAGCAGTGCCAGCGGTTATTTTATTTTCATCCTGTCGGAGTTCCTACCTTTCTTAAACTTGTGAATCGGGAGTTTCTTGAGCTGGTCTTTGCGGAGGCGACTTCTCCGAGCTCTGTGTCGATCTTGGAAGAATTTGGTAATCTAGCAGAAGGAAAAGGTAAGAAATATTTTATGGTGAGTATGGAAAACAAACGTAACGTTACAGTTGGAGTTTTTTTCTCCAAAGTGAACAACAGAAGCAGTTTCTGTTGAAAAGAACTTCTCTGCACAGGAATGTTACATGATCTGTTGGCCTTTCAGTTAAAAATAGACACTTTCATTTATCTGCCAACCAATATCAAAGTCTATATTTAAATACAACTATATTTAGAGTCATAGTTCTGCGCGTGTGTTTCTCCGTCTGGATTATATTTCTGGGTGAAGATGCAGAGCGACGGCCGACTGGCGTATCTGCAGAACCCTGCTGACATCCGAGTGCACGACGCCATCACTGAAAGCATTTGCGTGAATAATAAATGCACAGCTTTGTTTGATTATTGCTGAAAACTTGATTTACAACAGGACCAGGAGCCCTTGCTGCTGAGTTCACCTCAGTTTATCTGAATCCAGGTTTGTGTCAGATGCAATTAAAATTCCTCTAGGTGTCCCTGCTGAGTTACCCTCCTTAAAATGAACCAGACCTGGAAGTAGATTCACTCTGAGCTCCAAAAATCCATCAGTTGATCATTTAATCCAAAACTAAGCTTCTTTCAGGAAAAATCCAAATTTCCAAGGAATGTTTGGCAAGTTCACTTGCATGTGAACATATGTGAAGTCCTGGTGAAAACATGTTTTGTGTCAGTGTTGTTCTTCTTTAATACAAGTTCTTAACTGTACCTACCATGAAGACAACAATGAGGATGAGGCAGATCCCTGCAATGATGAGGAAGGGGATCAGGTAGTATTCCAGAGGTAGGCTGAAGTCTGGCAGAAGAACCAGGTGTCCTCTAAAAACAAACATAACATGGTATTATTTTCTTTTATTAATATAAAAAGAGTTTTTACATTTAAAAAGATGGATAAAACCTTTTTATCCAATCATATTTCAGCTAGCTAGTTTTAGATAGTGTTAGATGCTAGATGTCAGGTTCCATGAAATCTGTCAGAGCCTTCAGCCTGTTGAATTTACAGCGTTCAGACCAATCATCTCGCCAGATTAAGACATCAGGGCCATCTAGAAGGCCCTACCTTAAAGGCAACACCTACGTGTCCTGTGATTGGATAAGCTCTCCCGGAAGTCTAAAAACATCATCTTGTTTGAATTCCCCAGACTAAAAACAAAAGTGACTATAATCCAAAATTAGTTACTTCGAGGGCAACTGGACATAGCAGGTTTCTTGAAGACATTTCACATCTCATCCAAGAGGCTAATACAGCTCTGGTGCACCTGCTTCTCCATCCGACCTGAAAACTGAAGTCTGTTTATGACGAGCTAATCGGCACAGTATAAGTTTAAAAAAAAAAAATGTGCCACACAAAGCCTGTGCAACAACCTGATTAACACGCTTGACTGTGACAAATCAGATTATCAATACACAGATGGAGCCAGTGGACGATTTAATGGCGCTGACACTGTAATAATGAGAAGAGAGAACAAGGAAAAGGGTTTTTATGTGGTCTCACCCTTTGTCATATGCATATTCCTCTTTCAGAGAGTTGGCAGTGTCTTCACCCACGAACACAGAAGGAATATCAATCTGCTTCATGACTTCCACTACAGCAGAAAAAAAAAAAGTGTTCGTTCATAGAGAACTTTACATGACTGGACATCAATAAACTGAATTACTGAACTGTCGGACTCTGTTTCAACAAGAAATGAAAAACACCAAACTATTAGAGAAAATAATCTTTGTGTTAAAATGACTTCCATCTGCACAATTGATAAATCAATTTTGGGAAAATCTCAATGTATTATCATGTTTTACAAGTATATAACCTCTGCAGTTTATTTTCTTCACTTAACTCTGATCAGATTTGGTTTTTGGCCACAACCATGTCTGACTTGACTCTTAGAAACTGCTGTTTTCTTCAATTTCTTTATTCATTTTAATGCCTGTTATAACTAAAGGTGCATTTGTTTGGACAAATATAATGATAACAATAGAAATGTCTCATAAGAGTTTAATTCCAGAGCTGATATCAAGGCATTTCCTATCTTTTTTTTCTGGCAGTATCCAAAATCACTTCAATTATTTCATCAAAAGCTATGGCATTGCTGCACTGCCACAGTGCTTTTTGGCATCCCATGTTTTCCTGTTCAGTAATACTAACAGGTAATATACCGTTAGTAGAACCGGGCAATAATTTGAACAAGAAAATTAAGAAAAATAGGGTGATCACACAATTTTTTCCATGACTGTTAATATGAAACAACATGATAAAAAATAAAAGGAAAACCCTGACACAGTCATGTCCATCATAACCATGACACAACGGATTCATTCTCAGACATTGGTGAGATGTGGTGCCGCAGGGACACTATCACACCCTTCTTTACACACATTCTGAAAAAATGACCAAGGCTCACCAAAACAAAGGTACATCCTCCTTTCTATGGGAGAAGCCAAAAAGAAAAACTGTGTTTGTCACCGCCATTGATAGTGACTTACAATCACTGGACGCCATGCTGATTAGGTCGTCAGAGTCCACATTGTGAACAATGGCTGCTTTGTATCCAGCCTTCTGGGCGTTAAGAACCTGAGGGAGGAAAAAACATATGACAGGACAATTACAGATTAGTAACAGCAATAACAAAATTAGACAATTAGACTAATTAAAGACTCAAAAGATAGTTCAGCTCCCCATTTATGGAAATGTTTTTCGGTGGCAAAAAGGGGTATGAACGTAGCCCAGGTCTTCAAAAAAAAATCTATGATATATATACACATATTAAATATACATACATACATACATACATACATACATACATACATATACACATACATACAGTCATGGAAAAAATGATTACACCACTCTTTCTTTAATTTCTTGTCCATTTAAAAGTCTGCTTCCACTTAATCCACATTAATCTGGACAAATATAATAACAACAAAAAATAATTAAGTTTAATTTCAGAGCTGATTTCTGGCCAATTTGCATGGTTTTATTGACAGTGACAAAAATCACTTCCGTTCCTACATCACTAGCAATAACATTGTACTGACAAATACAGTGCTTTTAGTCATTGCATGGTTC
>JAFBJS010055177.1:0-16590 GCA_016785265.1 Paraplagusia blochii | reverse complement strand
TGATGGAATCCTAGCCATTCTATTGGTCAGTCCTTTTGTTGATATGGGTATGGATCAAGTGGAAGTAATAGACAGATGTGGCCAGAAGGAAACATTGAATTGACCTCTGCAATAAGGGACATAAGCCTGAGAATGATGATGTTTTATGATAAATAAAGGAAACATTTTCTTTCACTGCACCACTCACAAGTTAGTTTCCACTCATGCGGATCAATGGCAGCAATGGTAGAGCGAGCTCCATTAAACCTCTTTCTTTTTCTCTCACTCATCTTCCTTATGTTTCCCTCCCCCTTTCTCCAACTTCCTCTCATCCTCCCTCTTCATTCTTTAGTCACCAGATTTTTACTGTCTCAACCAATTTCTTGATGATTAGTCCTTTGGTTCAGACTCCTCACGCATTTGTGAATCAGTCACAAAAGAATGTCATCCATTCTAGTACAAATGACAAAGAAATATGCAATAAAAAAGACAAAATGTATTTCTACTCGACTCAATCTGTGTTGTTTTTTTTTAATTGCTAAAAAAATAAATAAAAATAATTGTTGTGTCATGACAGAGGAATATTTCCAATTCACATTTCTGTGTTACATCAGACACAGTCATTTCTTTGCCCCCCTCCTTCCAGCTTCATGACTTCCTTTACAGTCCTGGACTGTATCCTTGCACTCCGCCCCATGCTTTCCTCTAATAGCACTAGTCCTCTCTTTAGATCTCCTCCCTTTCTCCTCTCATGGACTCCTCCCTCCCCTTTTCACCCTTCCCTCACCATCCTTCTTTGCCCTCGTAAACCTTGACGTATCATACTTACTATTAAAAAAAACGACTTGCATCTGTTCGCCCTCGTGTAACAATATTCAACTTTCCTCTAATTCCTTTTTAAAATTCAGTTTTTTTTCTTGAGACGACTCATCTCTCTAAACCCCGACTCCCTTCCCTCCTTTTCCCAGTTTCACAGGAATGTGCCAAAGCTGGGCATTTAGTTTCAAAGTGCAGACAGCAGATTAGATAAAGAGTTCAATAAAGCTGCAAACTGCAGAGAGGCCTCGCCTGCACTGATAACGCAGCACAAACGCAATTGATGCAAAGTATTTCCTTAGGTTCAACAGTCTAGATTACATACAGAAGCTGTGATGGAGTGTCCTCATGACAGTGAGTGGTTCAGTCAAAGCCCGCAGGGAAGAAGGTTCTTCAAAATGGATCGTGAAAAAAGAATCATCATTTAACACAGTGGTGTCAAACCAGATCCACAAAGGGCTGGATTTTGTTTCAACCAAGTAGCAGCACATCTGACTTGGCTCTTTTAATCAACTGATCTGCGTCTCCCGATAGCTGATTGGTCAGTTGGTGTCTTCTGAATGGTTTGGAACAAATCCTGTAGTCACAGCAGCCCTTTGGGGAAAAGTTTGAAACCTTTGATTTAACAGGCCTGGGTTTTGGTTTTGTTCTCCTTTTCTTTTACAAACAATCTTTTGTGTCATGAATGAAGGCTAAAATGCTCTTAGTCTTGTCAGTGCCATCTCTAGGAAAATGTGTGTACTGCAGGGGAAAGGCAGACATATAATTACACTACAAACCAATTATGTCACTCGCACACAATTAAAAAGCCATTCCCTCTCAAAAGACTGTAGGTCAGGGGTCTCAAACTCAAATAAGTTGAGGGCCACCCACACAATCATTTCACTGATGGGCAGCGTCAGCTTTCAATGTTTAATACAAAAGAAAAATTTTATAATAAATCAAGTTTTCCATAGATTCTGTGTAATACAACCCTGAACCTGATGGAGTCTGTGGATCAGGGTTTTGAGAACTATAGGATTTACCATAGAATCTGGAGAACAAATCTATAAAAATATATAAACTCAACTTCAAGATGGGGGGCGCAAAATATATCAGTGGACGCAAATGTCCCACGGGCTGCGAGTTTGAGACACATGAAACGTCAGGAACGTTTCACTTATTCCTTTGTATTCACAAAACAAGTGTGTGTGTGTGTGTGTGTGTGTGTGTGTGTGTGTGTGTGTGTATGCATGTCTGTAATTCAGAGGCAGGAAGCGGGTGCTTGGGAAATTACCAGCCAACCTCAACAGCAGCTGGTAAAAGCACAGATGGCGAAGCAGATTTAGTGGAATTGTCAGACTGTGGTCAAATACAACTACCTTCCTTCTCCCACCTCATCTTCCTCCCCACGACCTCCGCCTAACTGTTTGAGTGCAGGGTAATAAGTCAAAGAGGAAGAAACTGCGGAGGGCCACACCTTGAGATAAGCTGAGGGACTTTAAACCCAGCTGGTATTATATGACTCTGTCTCTAGACTGATTTAGCAACATTTCTACAGAACTGATTGAATTTCACTCGTTCTCAAAATTATAAACATACAACAGAAGTGACCATTCTTTTTTGCGCCACGGACCAGTTAAATGTCTCACACTATTTTCACAGACCGGTCATTAAGTTGTGGCAGATAAAATTTCCGGTGTACTGAAATATTTTCCTACCTATAAAATCTTCCTACCCGAATTAACTGTGCGTGGGCACAACAAGGATTTCTCAAGTGCACACAGCCTATATCATTTTGCTACCAGACCGGCATAAAAAGTTAGAAACTTGTATCAATGACTCTGCGTCATTTTGAGCGTCTTCACTGAGAAAATATTTCCTAATCAAATATAGCTGCATTATTGATGATGGAATCCTAGCCATTCTATTGGTCAGTTCTTTTGTTGATATGGGTATGGATCAAGTGGAAGTGACAGACAGATAGGGCCAAAAGGAAACATTATTTCTCTGCGGCCCAGCACCAATTCACCCATGGACCGATACTGGTCCCCGGCTTAGTGGTTGGGTACCACTGTGTACCTCTATTGACCATGTGTTGGAAGTGTGTGTGCCCTACGTCCTACAGACCTCACTTAGTAGTACATTTCATCCAGTTATCCAAAAGTTTTTTTAATGCTCTATCAGCAACTGGTGTCTAATAGGTATTGGTGGTAAAATAAATGAATACTCAGGAGAGAAGCCGGGAGGGGGCACTGAAAACTGTAAAAAAAGAGAGAGGTCAGGACAATGTGGTAACTCTGGGCCAAGAGTATCAAAGAATGTGTTACATAACTGGGACATTATGTCTCTGTATATGGACCTGTGTGTGTGTGTGTGTTTGTTTGAGAGGGAGAGAGACATTGGCTGGGGGAGAGGGGCTATAGGCTGCAGTGAATCTAGTAGAGAACCAGGGAAAGGGGGGGTAAAAGGGTTTTGAGTTTCCTGTCCACCCCCACTGTACTCCCTAAAGGTTAGAAAAGTCACTGATGAGAGACTAACTCATTCCCCCTCCACTGCCCCATCACCAGCACCACTTTAAAAAAATCCTTGTGTACAGGAAGTGCAAATCTTTGGTCTCTGGAGAGTTGCTTTCTAAAAGGAGGAGGACAAGGGGGTCCTTGGTGGAAAGATGTCTCTCTGAAAGTCATCAGCAGGACACAACAAGAATGGAGACATTGGGGTGGCTACTGGTATTCCTTAATGGCATTTAAATGATAATTTCATTTATTTCCAATATATATTTACAATTAATTACAACTGTCAATGCCTGTCTATTTATTTATCTGGTATGTTTTATTTTTAAAGTTGGGGATATAATTATACATTTTAATTCTCTAAGTGTGAGGTATTACATTTACCTACTTTCATTTAACATTAGTAAATACTATTACAAAATAATGCAGGTCACAGTGTGAAGACATCAGAGTCTTATCCCTGAGGTTATCTCCACTGCAAAGTTCAAATTGCGCAACTCAGAATCCACATTGAAGTACTTAAGTCATCACCAGATAGATGCTGTCATTCCAATCTTTACAACAACCCAGTTTCTGTCTATGGATCTCCTGACAAACAGAGGGCATGGGAGGAATTTGCCCCGGTGTTCTGTGCAGCCCAGCGGGAACAGAGAATAAACTTGTGTTCTTTGGTTCATTCCTTCAATCCTGCAACAAAGTATTTCAGGCTTGTACTCAGACTTTGGTTTCTGTCTGCAGCTCAAAATACACAAACGTGTAGCAGTAAAACTAAAGTACTGGACAAACATTTACAGTGAAGATACTTCAACATCATAAAAGAGCAGGAAAAAAGAACTCAGGCATGACTGGTACACCTCTGGATATTTTAAAGTAATACTGTAGTTAACAACAATCATTGCTTTTTTGTAAAAAAAAAAACGACCACCTCTGTCCAGGCCCCACCAGACAGCAAGTGCTTAGATGGTTATGAAATTGGCAACAAGACCTCAAAACATTTGTCTCCCTCTTCTGGTTTGTGCATACAGCATGATGTATAGGGAACACTGAATCTGTGACTTTGTGTATCACAGAACTATGTGGTGCCTGGTTAGACTCCAGCAGAGGAAACACCTCACTGCCTTGTCTGTCAACATGTTTCTGGTAGGTTCTGAGAAGCAGACAGACCTTATAAGGATGTTTGTTGGATTCAGTTGGAGTTTCAAGAGTGCAACAAATAAAAAAGGGACGGAAAAAGAAGCAGAGAAAAGCTGGAAATGTGAGAACAAATGTATTGTTAGGCCACTTGTAAATGTCTAAAAGGAAATGGAGTGCGAGAACCAAAGTAAGAAAATGTCAATGCATTCTTTTCTTACAGCATTATTAGGTCCTGCTCCCACACTTTTATTTTTTTTTCCCTTTTCATTTCCCACCCTTTCAAACAAACTCCTCCCTCCGTTTTCCTTTTTTTCTTGTCCTTTACTGAATGTTTGGCTTTTCCACAGAAATAAAAATGTCTTGTTTGAATGTAGCAGTAATAATCTCACCATTAGGATGAATAAATATGTATTTAAGCCTAGTTTTCTCATTCCATCCCGGAATCTGAGTCTTCAGCTCAATACTTTGAAGTTGCTCAAGGCTTATTTTTGTGTCTGAATTGGAGATCAATAAAGCATTTTAGATTTTATTGTTCTTTTTTAGCCTCTCAGATCATTTATCTCCTCTTTCTCTGCATCACACATGTCAAACATTCCTCAGCTCTCTCCACACACCACGTACAAAAACAACCAAACCTCTCTCTTCACAGTAGAGGTACACAGGAGAACAGGGAGTCTTGAAGGTAGAGGAGATTCCTGCGCAGGAAATTATGCTTTGTGCTCTTCCTGTTTTGAACTAAACTATATGTGGAGAGAGGCCTAGGAAAGGAGCACTGAAAAAAAACATGACTGACTGACTGACTTTTTAACTGCACTAAAAATCTTTAAAAAAAAGAGACAGAAGCCACATGACCGACTGTACCTTGATGTCGAAGTTACAGTCGTTTCTCCTGATAAGAACGATGAAGGCACCTGTCAGGTTTTCCCGTGGCGGAGGTTCAATGGGTTCACATGCATTTTCAGGCCTTGCACTGATCAGGAAGCCCTGTAGAGATGAGAGCAGACACGTGAGTGAATAACATTAAACCTCAGACACATATCATTCAGCATTTTCATCATTTTTTTTCTAGAGCGAGGTTTTATTAAAAACAAAAATCAGAATAACGCATTGTAATTTTAAATAGAATATTCAGCAATAGGTTTTCTTAAGTTTCTTAAGCTAAAACGCAACTAAAAAATGAATAGATAACTGTTTTTTTTACCCAAGCAAGCATTTACCCAAGCAATAGTTCTGGAAAAAATTAAAGTGTACAGTAGTTAGGGATGGTAATAAGGTGTTAAATACTGTAAATCAAGGCACCAATGCAATATGACGACTCCATCAACATAAAAAACATGAGAACACAGTTTTACCCACAAATTATCTCAGCGGAGAAACCCACAGGTAATATTTTACAATAAAGACTGGTGTCAAAAAGTGATTTTTTTTTTTACCCTAATTGATTTTGGTTTGCATGTGTAGATAATAAAATTGTTTCTCTTGTCACTCTCTGTTTCACAGATCTTCTGTGGGTTCACACACACAGGCAGCCAGACAGATCAAACACAAACAGTGAATTCCAGCACAGACACAGACAAACACAATGATGTGCTATATTATAAATCTGCGCTGTTTTAGAAACATCCTCCTGCTGGTTAATGCTTTTTAACTTCTTAAAGAAGCTCATCTTTTTTCTGACTCAGCACACTGCTGCTGCTTCCTGTTCAGCCTGACGTCCAGTGACAGCTTGTGAAGTGGGTGATGAGAAGAAGATAGTGTGAGGACAAGAGAAGCTGTCACAGAAACAATGGGAAGAAGAACAAGGCCAAAGAGGGAACAGGATACTGGCTGAAATACTGGGAAAAAAATAATAGCAAATAGCAAAGTGTGAGGGAGAGACAGAGAGAAAGAGAGAGAGAGAGAGAGAGAGAGAAAGTACGGGTGAGTGAGTGAGCACGATAAAGAGAAGATGGATGGGAGAAGTACATGAATTGGGAAATGTACTGATGTGATTTATGTTGCCAAACACCTGCAGCTTGCTCATGAAAAGCACTGTCTGTGTGTAGGTGTGTGTTTGTGTGTGTGTGAGGGAGTGTCTGTGTGTCAGGACCAGGTGATAAATAAATGTGTGGATTTTTGCGTGGCGTCGTAACCAAACACCAAATGTGGTATTGTGATTCCATGAATCTCATTATTGACTTCAGTAATATTTCACAGGATCACAGTTACACAATGCTCCTCTGTCGGAGGAAAATAAATCATTGAATGAAAGTGGAAGTGGAGTGTCTAATGATGTACTATGTCGACTGTCAGATTAAACCTCCTTAGGGACTGTACATAAAAAAAACACTGCAGTGACACAACAGAGGGCAGGATGAAGAAGACAAGGCCTTCGTTTCATCTTCACCTTACTACGACCTTGACCCTAAAGTTTAAAACAGAACTACATCTGAAAGCATCTTCACAACATGAGGAATCACCCATGGACCCATCAACTCTGGAAACCTCCTCCAATGAAACCCAGTGTTGCAGTTCAATGACATCACTGACTGTGACATCACTGCTTCACGTTCCTGCCAGTACCGCCTTCTTGAAAAAACAGGGTAAGGGAGCCCTCTGTTGGGCAAGGAGGAGAAAAAAAAATTGCACTTCATGGGCTGGTGGGAAAAACAGGAAATAGCTGAAGAAGAAAGGGAAATCCTGGAAATACAATGGAATGGAGATGAGGATGAGTCCTGTGGCAGGATGTCATTCAGAATTATTCAGCATCAGGTTTATCAAAGCAGGACTCTGTATGAAACAGTTTGAAGACGTCCAGCAGTGTCCAAATAAGCCAATTATCCATTAACCCTCAAAAGTCCCAGAACAGACAATTCTTTACCAACACACTGTAAAGTAAAGTGATTAACAGTAATAGGGAAAAATGCCTGTGTTGAGCAAATCCTGTATAAAATGTAAGGTCACTAGTGATATCAGAATAGTACACAGGACAACTTCCATTGTTGCAAAAGTGCCCAGTACAGTGCACTGTGGTCAAGTGACAAGTGAGTCATCAAACATACAAGATGACACGTGGTACAGCACATCACAATGAACCAATATAAAAGACAGAGCAGGTTTCTACTGTTTTTTATAGAATGGAATAGACATAAAGTGTTTTTACCTTGAGATGAAATATATTTTATTAATATATTATTGTATTTTATTTGGATTATATTAAGATGTATAACATAAGACATTATCCATATTAATTTCTAGATCAGTGGTTCTTAACCTTTTTGGAGATACCGTACTCCACTAGTTTCATATGCACATTCACTGAACCCTACTTTAGTAGTGTGAGTCGGTGTGTCTTGACCTCCCCCAGAGACCGACTCACCGAACCCCTCGTTTGATCGAACCAAGTTTAAGTACAAATGATCTAGATCAAATGAACACATAAGCTACATTTTCTTTTGAGAGCTGTGCTTCTTATACCATAAAACAGGAAATAGATATCTGTTTGGTCCCATCCATGATAATGTTAATATTCCATTGTGTTATCTGGAGACCATTGTTAAAAAAAAAAAAAAACACATTAATCTCATCAGTGAAAATCAAACTTATGCACTAGATTTGCTCTTGGGTTAGTTTGGAAAAACAATGGAATTAATGTCCCTCTCCAGTCAGTCTGGGACATCCTGTAAGAAGATTAAAGTTTCAATAATTCCACACTCACATTTTTTACTTTCACCTAAAAAGATCAACCTGAACCAATTTTTTTCTTGACCGTGAGGATTAGAAGATTAATTAACCAAACATAATCTAATTCCAGTGAAAAAAGTGCCTCATGACTTTGAACCTTCCTCTCAATGCAAGTGACTCACTTCTTCTGACACCATGTTGAACAACAAGTTAGAGAGAGTTTTTTTTCTGTACACAACCCAGTATATCAGCAGTCTCTCAAACTCAAATGTGAGTGGGTATGATGGAAAAAAAGAGCTTTGGAACTTAGGAAGACAAAAAATTTGATTTCTACAGATGATTCGCTTACCAGTGGCATTTAACTAAGAAATATATGATGGGTTTACACCATACATACATATATTTAAGCAAAAGTATAAACACACTCTGATGAAAAAAGAGATATTGTATTCAATTTCTTTGATAGGACTGGTGGTACTGCATTATGTTAGGTAATTTATGTACATTTAATAGTCACAGTAGACATAAAGCCTGAGACACTTCTCTACGTCATCTCAGTAACATCAATAAGAAGTCCATCTGCAACTTCAAGGTCTTAAACTGTTTCAAATCATTCCTCGTGCCTTCTTCCTGAAACACCCAAACCACAAGTTTCCAAAGGAAACTCAAGAGTCTCCTCTGAGACTGTGTGAAGAGATGAGACTATAATTGTGGAAAAAGAGGGCACATAAACAGAAGAAAAATAAAAAGCCCTCAAAGCTGAAGTACCATTTACAGACACATATTTAGAGCTTATTTTTCCTTTTACCTACCAATAAAATGGCATTACTTAATACACATACTGATTAAGCACTCATTTTACCTTTTAATTATAAAAGCCACACAAAATGAGACAAATTAGAGCCTTAAACCCCCAACATTCAAGAATATACAACACAAGAAAAAAAATGAGACTGAAATAATTGAAATGAAAAACGTGAACATACAACTGGCCACACCCATGCTGTGAAACAGATGCAGTGACATGGACTCAACAAAGGATAAGAAAACTCTGCATAGAGTGGGTGTCTCTGGGCCTGCAGTGGTTCTGCTCTCAGACACTGAGGCAACTGTAAACTGTCTCAGTTGTGTAATGTGAAACAGAATAGTCTCTGTTGGAGTTGCCCTCCCTTGGAGGAATCCTCTGGAGGCAAACAGGCCCATGTTTTCTTCTGATGCCAGAGGTCCCCCATGGTAATCATGCACATCTGCAGTACTGCAGGACTACAATTACCAGAGTCAAATTATCTCTTGATGATCTCGCACACTCTCACAGGACAACTGAATTCAGCGCCCAGTGTGGTTGAGGGTTAGTGTGACATCATCGTCCACCAATTAGTTGAGAGGAAGACGCGAAGATTGAGGCTAGCTTTCATAACAAAGGATCTTACATAAGTCTGACACAATTACACGCACACACACACAGCTTCATGGTTGTGCGTTATATTCCTAAATGCTTAACAGACAACCTGCTTCGATCAATATCTATATTGGATCGGAGGTAGAGCAGCGGTGCTCAATAGGTAGATCGGGATCTACCAGTAGATCTGAAAAGCAGTGCTGGTAGATCCTGAGCAATAACATTAAAAAAATAATAGTAATAAAAGTTGAAGATGTAATTCTATTTCAAGATACTAATCACTGGTTTCTCTATATTTAGAGTTTTCAATCTAGGTAGATCTCTTCAGCCTGGTCAATTGAAAAGTAGCTCACAAGACAAAAAAGTGTGGACACCTCTGTGGTAGAGGATCTACTAAACAGAACAGTAAGTTTCCTTAATCGCTGCAGACTGTTATATGAAAACACACTGTTCTGCACTAGAACAGTGTTGCTATTCTAAATATTTGATTATTTAAATTTTTAGGTTGATATAATAAAAGCTTCAAAGCTTGAATGTAAAACTGGTGGAGACTGTGGTGCATAAACTAATTAATACTTAGTTAAGAAATAAATTTTGATTGATCATTTTATAAACTACTGACAGATTTACTAATACTTATTTTGTACGGGTAGAACGTTTGAGAATGCCCAAAAAAGCTGCAAAGGAATTTCCTTTATTCATTCCTCTTTATTTGTTTTTATGTTACTGGATTGCAAGGCAGCGGTCTCCACAACAGCCACCCAAAGTACACTGCACCATACTGTGGGCCTTTCCTCTGGGTGGTGTGCCCACTGAAGCCTTGCAGACAAAAACCAGCATCCTTGGCCTTTACTGCCACCGGTGAATTTCATTATAGACTATATTTATCTTGGACTGCAGAGATGTTGCAGCTATCATAAATATCAAAACATAAAGTTTCATCCTTGCAGTATATTAAATACTGTATATATAAAGTTTTTTTTTTACCATAAGCTTAGTTATAACGTCTAATAACTGTATTAAGGTTGCCAGTTGCCTCTATTAAGGTTGCCAGTTCTGATTAAGCTTTTTCAACAAATTACAAAATACACAATTAGCGAAAGCTTTTCAGTTTGTGGAACTAGAAAGCCTCTTAAATATTAACTTGTATTTAGCATGTTTTGACAGTACTAGTAAAAAAGGTAAAAATTATAATTATCACTTCAACAATAAAGACTATACAATCAACACAGGTACTCAGAGGCACCAAAGCCCCTTAGACAGAAGTCTTATCCACACTCACCTTCAGTCCATCACTGGGGAGACGATAGCCGAACCTTGCAGGAACGTCATCAAAATTCTCTGTTTTGTTGTCAAAGGTGTACTGCAAAATATACACATAAAATCATTTTATACAAATTTTGGTGAAGTCGGAAAATCTGCCAACTTACATTTCAAACATGTCAGAACTGAACCAAAGAAAATAGACAAATATTAGGGATGTCCGATACTAACTTTTGGTGATATCCGATATTGTCGACTTTGTCCAAACACTTTATTTCCGATACTGATTTCAACCTATACCCATGTAGGCAGGGGATTTTCCCCGAGTTATTATTGTAAAGAAATTAGGTCTAGTGTTGGACAGAATAACCAAAAAGATCATTAACATTATAAACTGGGCTCATTCAGCCTCACAACAATAGGCAAATAATAGGCACACAGATAGAAATAGCTTCAGTCAAAAAAAGTAAACAGTCCTCTTTAAAGTGCATTTTATGTCGATTATGTTGATTTTGTTGCCGACATGTTAATATCATTTATCACACGGTGGTCACAGTGGTGGGACCCCATGATGGTGTCCAGCATATTTGCCCAGACCTCAGCTTTGCAGCATCAGTTTTTGAATATCGTTGGAAAAACTGATACCGATTCTTCCTAATATTATTAATATTGCTGATCGGGCCTATATCATCCAACATCCCTTATAAATATAAATGTTGTTTTACTCACAGCAGCGATGTCGGCCTCCACGGGCAGCAGGTTAAGGAAGGCGAAGATTTGGACGGTGAAGATGGTATAAATCTGAGTGGCAGACAACATCAACATTCCCAGGGACAGCAGCATCTTGGCATCACTTACAACCTTCAGCTGTTTCTAATCTTCCTTTCTATCATTCACCATAAAATCTCACTGGCTTGTAGCAGAACACCAATGCACCACCGCCTGAAGTTGTCAAACCTGCAGAGTAAAACATATTTGAAGACATATTTTTATAACTTTTATATAGATAGAGAGATAGATAGAACTTTATTAATCCCTCAGGAAATTACGGGCTTAAATATAGAAATCAACATGAAAAACTGTAGCATAAGCATGTTCATTTCAGAAAATTGATGTGTGGTGGCAAATGATATTACAATCATCTAATATTCCACTCTGTATGTGTACTCTATAGGTCTGAGTTGGAGTTGGTCTATGAGTCAGCAGAATAACATTTGGTGAAGGCATAAATGGAGAAACTTTGATCCAAAAAAACAATCTTGTGCAACTGCATTAGAGGCAAAGACTTGCAGTCCAGCGATTTTGACCAATCAAGGCTGCACTATATGCTGCAGGACATATATGCTTGCTTTCTTTGAATCAATGACTACTAATCTATAAAGTCATAACTTCAAATTTCTGAATAGATATAGGATTAAAATTCTGACAACAAGTAACATGTAAACTCAAAGGTATTTATGTGTATGTCTGTAAAGATTCTCATTCATCTAAGTGATGTTGTCCAAAAGTTAAGTTGTAAGCAACAACTTCTTGGAGTTGCAAGTCATTTAATTTCTCAACTGAGGAACTTCATCAGTTTCTGGTGGATGTAAGAGGGAACTCTAGGCGTTATAATCCTCTGGATCAGTGGTACTCAACCACTGGGCCAGGGACCGGTGCCGGTCTGCGGGTGAGTTGGTTCCTGGCCGCAGAGAAATACTGTGCAGATCTTGCTGTCACGTCCACTTGATGCTTACGCATGTCAACGAAAGAATTAACAAATAGAATGGCTAGGATTCCATCATCAATAATGCAACTATATTTGATTAGGAAATATTTTCTCAGTAAATAAACAATAAACAATAAACAAATGACACAGAGTCATTGATACAAGATTCTAACTTTTTATACTGATCTGGTAGCAGAAAGTTATAGGCTGTGTGCACGTGAGAAATCCCTGTTGTATCCATGCACAGTTAATTCAGGTAGGAAGATTTTATATGTAGGAAAATATTTCAGAAAACCAGAAATTTTATTTTATTAAGGGGTATTTATCTGTCGGTCCCTGAAAATAGGACAAGACATTTAACAGGTCCAAGGCGCAAAAAAGGTTGGGGAACACTGGTCTAGACCACTACCTTCTCCATGGGACAAAGGTGTGAAGAGTTGACCAGAAACTGATAAAGTTCCTCAGTTAAGGAATGAAACATCTTTCAACTCCAAGTAGTAGCCCAGCTAATAAATTGTACATATGCATTCACGTGGTTCACATAGATGATTGAAACTGGTGGAATATGTCTGACTGAAACTGTGGTCACATATTGTGGGTGCCGGCTTCAACTCTTAGCATTTCTCTGCAGACAGGGAAGCGAGCATAAGCACAGCCTAAGGCTTACAAATGAGAATAGCATGTGATCAGGGTACAGCACAGGAAAAAATGCCTGACTTGAACTCCCTGAAGTATTTAACTATAATGCAAAACAGGGAAGTTGAAGTCCTTGCTTTTAAGACTTTAACAAAAAATAACCAGGGTTCAAAAACCAGATAACCTTTGAAGAAATACCATTTTCATGATTGTTTTGCTGTCACATTTAAACATAAATACTCAACAAAATTTGTCTTCTATATTTCACCCATCACCAAAGTGAACGGTGGGAGCAGTGCCATGCTCAGTGGACCTTAGTAATAGCCTGACAGTTGATGGATTTGAACCTGGAGTCTTAACCAATAGGCCACCACTGCCCCCTTTCAATGTGGTTTTGGGGAATACCTGTCTCTGCTCCAATGACATTAACTCTTTCCTGAGCAGGAGTCCAAAGACATGCAGCTCAATATAATGGTCCTGCGTCACTTATATGCACATTTGTAACAGACACCAAGTATTAGTCATAACCAAAATATATTAGGTGTGTGTAGTTTGAGTTGTCAAATGGATTACAGCGTCTCCTGCTGGAATAGGGCGTATAGTTATGAAAAACCCAAAACAGCCAAAGAACACTGTACATTATTCCAGTGCCGATGCATTTACCATGTGTGCGCCTTAAACCAGCATTTCATGAAGTGCCAAAAGTCAAATAAACGTCAAAACGAAATTCTCAAAATGGGAACTAAAATCTCATGACCGCAGTGATTGGAGGATGACTAAACAGAAACAAAATTAAAGTTCAAGACATTTAAAAAATATTACATTAGAGATACTGTAACACCGTTATTGCTATAATCTGTGTGGACGGCAGATTTAACCAGCTAATATAAAACACACTGTCAGCAGATAATCTGCGTTACCCTCAAACCTAGCAGATTAACACAGGGAGCAGTACAAAATGTTCAATAAGCCAACGCCGTTAGTTTCAAATAATATATTTTGTGTTGTGTGTAACCGGAAGAGGTTTATACAGATATGTATTTAACATGTTGAGAAAATCCGAAATCAGTGCGCAGGCAGTAACAAAACATATAGTTAGCAACATGCTAACACAGGTGGCCAGCTGGTATCGCTGCTCTTTACCTTCAAGACAGTCCGTGGATTTTCCGTCTCCAGTTTATTTACAGTCACTGTCATCGCTCTCCGTCAATACGTTCTACATAAAGTCAACTACAGTCAGCTAAAAACGTTTGACATTCCGCGTGAAAGATACGGGTGTAAATACGAGTATTTTAATCCGCTAGCTTCTGCTTTTTTCATGCAGGAGCGTAAACTTTCATCACGCCCTCCCTACCGTCTCTGATTGGATAATGTACCTGTCAATAATGAGTTTGCGGCAATGACTGCAGACGTAAACATATCCACGTGACAGCGCATCACAGCCCAAATGAACAGCCAGGCTGTTTTACAGCCCTCATAAACATGCTGGAATGATGGAAAGGTTTGCTGTTGTAGGTTATATCAGCAAGAAAATGTCAAATAATAATGACAATAATAATAGTAATAAATATTTCACGACTGTGTGTAACCAAAAGTGATTTTAGAGAGATACATTTTACCACCCTGCTAGTTAGTATTTCTAAAACATACTCGTTGTGTGGGAATAGAGAACTAATGAAATATGATCAATAAAACACATTAAAACACATGTTGAGTGTATTATGGAATTATATATTCTTTTTACATTGTATTGTAAATTATATAGTTAATTATATTATGAAAACATACTCATACTACTCTGAGGGAGAATATTTGTTATGACACAACCAGTCTAGACCAATACCTAAGAGGCCATCAAAAGACAATTTCAGGAAAGCACCAACCACCAAGTCACCACTAAGGTCCACTGAGCATGGTATCATCCCAAGGCACTGCCAATCGGCTGCTTAAAAAAAAATAAATTAAAAAAAAAAAAAAATATATATATATATATATATATACGGGGAGAAAATAAACAAGCAACATATCAAAAAGTATATATATGCATATGTACATACGCACAAAATGTATATCCTGTATATGTACATATAAATATAAATGTATATGTGCAATGTGCAAACAGTTGAACTGGGGGCAGTAGTGCTGCCACCTATGTAAAGTCCCAAAGTGTTTTTTAAAAAGTTAATTAAATATTTGTATACATATAACATTTGTTTTATATTACCAAATCTGTCTAATTATGTAAAAAGAAGGTAACAAATACGAAATGAAAAAAAAAAAATCACATATAAGCTTCTAACTGACATTAAAGCTACTGACATTTATTTAAAAATTTTAGAAGAGTTGTTGAGTATTAAAACATTAAATTACACCTCTAAAAAGTCAAAAAAGAAATCTAAAAAAATATCAAAATCCTAAAGTTTAAAGTGGGCCTTTTTTAACCATCAATGCTTGCTCGACGCCAAACACAGACTATACAACCCATGCATAATCAACATATATATATTGGACTTCTTATATTGAAATGACTTTCAATACAAAATGGCCTAAAGTGTTTTTATTTTGTCAGCTCTTGCTATGAGCTACGATTGAGCACAAAACACAGCAGGCAACTTTAGGCATTTAAAGGTCAAATGCAGATTAGCTGCACCCTGTAAAACTTTATAGGAGTACAGTAAAAGTCAAGAGCATTTCAAACTACTGCAATGTTCTTACAACACAGTGTGACGCCAGCGGGTAGACCTTTGTGTCAAAATAAAAGGTGGAGGAGGAACTGGCGTAAAAGTGCTCTGTTGTTGGGCTCAGATCTCCAGGGTTTATCCACAGACATCGGACTGGTGTTTGAATTAAAAGCAATTTAGCAAATAATACAGTCTTAGTTTGTCAGAGAAGGACATTGCAAAATTGCAAAATTATTATTATTAAAGTATAAATTATTTCATAACTAAAACTGACCTTCAAACAGGGAGTGATGATAAAATGTATGGTACTGGGTCTTGTCAATTACCCTGCCTACAGTTAGAAACAATATATTTTCTCCCTACAGATCAATTTATGGTATTGATCTGTAAAAAATATATTATATTTACCTCAGAACATTATGTTCTTTTACCTGTAGTCTGATCAGAATTAACCTTTATGTTAAGAAGAAAAGGTCTAAAATACATTAATCAACTTGAGGTTTGGTCATATTCTCAATGGTTTTATTTAGTATTAGACAAAAATAAGAACTTTTGGTGAACATTTTTTTTTTACCATTTATTTGGTAACAACAAAATATGGTATTCCAACATATGTAAACGTTGTACTTTCTCCAAAGGGTTTTTGTACAAATAAATATTTTATTTTTGATGATTTTTGTTTCTCTTCCTAAACCTTGATCTGAGGTGTCCATGAATAGCACTACATACCAAATTCTATCAATTTAAGGCACAAAAAAAACCCCAAACCTGAAAATAAACTGGACAAACACAACTTAGTCAAGGATACAGAAACAT
>JAFBJS010055176.1:48798-60531 GCA_016785265.1 Paraplagusia blochii | reverse complement strand
TCATAGGGTAGTATACACCTTGTGGGAGGGTCCGAGGCTGCAGATCCTGACCCCCGGCAGATTTAATTATCACTGTTCCTACAACATCGAGGGTGATGCCCAGCTGATGCTTAATAGCTGGGACTCGACGTTCACCAATTATGCCACATGGACAGAAGAGGCCCTCTGCATTGTGGGCCCCGTAATTCTCTTGGCAACAGGAGTCACATGATAGCTGGCGATTCACATACCAGAGGCGGCATCGATCTAGTGGCTGACTGCCTTTGCCACACTTGTCATAGGTGGTTCCCAATATGTCGGGTACCTCACAAGGGTGACAGTCTCGATTGCTGGTTCTGGTGTCATTAATGGCTTGCTTCAGAATCCTTGTTGTTATGTTTTCTGGCTTGTTCCTCTGTACATCTTGATTTCATTGAGTTGTATGGGATTTTTCTCTCCAGCCTTTGACAGGGCTGTAGCTCCTTTTTTCTCGATGCCTTCTCCAGGCTCGATTCACTTTTCTTTTCTTTGGCCCCTCCACTGGAGGTAGTGTTGGTGTGGCGGTGTATTCTCCACTACCACTGCGTTGCACTCGCTGGGTCTTTATTTCGAGAAGGATTGGAGTGTGCCGGTACCCTTTCTCTGGGAGGAGTCCATGCCATGCCGAATCCCAGCTCCGGACTCTTAGCCAAGGACAAGAGTGGGGTAGTGGTCCTTCCTGGATCTTGACCTCTTTCGCGGGCCACACCAGACATTCTCCTGTGTCGTAGAACAAGTGGGACATTTGCCAATCTCTGATTTTTATTCCTGCGAAACTTAGAATGCTGAAATATCTCTTGGCCCTTTCTTGCTGTGTGTAATGAGAGGCCTCAAAAAGTGGACTCCATGATTCTAACTCTTCGTTACAAGTTATTTCTGTGATAACTGCATGTCTCTGATTCAGCACTCCGGCTGGGCTCGAAATCATTACTGCATGTGTTGTCACTCCCCCTCGCTGTACCTGTAGGTGGTGAATCCAGTCTTTGAGGTGACTAGGTACAGCAAGAGTTTTTGAAGTTGTTCTGTCTATTCTGATGGGTTGAGTTTGGTTGTCTATTATGAAGCGATCTGGGTCAAGTTCACATCCCTTCACCCAGTCATACATACGTTTGCTGTTAGTCCAGATCAGATAGCCCCCGATCATCATCTCCACGTAGACCATTTTTGCTTTATTGCAATATTGTGGAGCCCACCTGAATTTCATCAATAACCCGTGCACTTTGACATACAAAACATTGTCTTAAAAGGGCCTCCATCGTTGTATGAAGTGTATTTCAAGCCCGGTTCTTCTCTTTCCCACCTCCTCTTGTGGTCACAGTAATAGAATTTTAAGTCACCGGTTTAATGCTGGAAATTTCTGTTAATTTGCTCTGTAGCGAGGAAGTCGAGCAGGAAAGGTTGTGTAATCTGGAACTGCAGCATCATCAGCATAACTAATTGGGGCATATCTTCGTTGATATTTTTGTCGTGCAACACGTCTTTGAACAAGAGATCTGCCTCTGCTTAGCTGTCTGTGGCTCTCCTGCGGAAAGAAAACATAAACTTAGTTCTTTCCCCTCTGTCAGCTGTAGCCGCTCTATCTGCTGTTTTGTTATCAGCCCTGTCCTCCAGATCTCTCCCCTCCTCTAGGGGACCATTACGGTCCTGGACATGTCTCAACCTGTTTCATGCCTCTCACATATTTTTCTATTATAATGATAAACAACCATCAGCACCTTAAACAACAATAGTCATTTGATCATTTCACCTTTTTTTTAAGAATCATAATATTGATCATAACATTATTTTTTCTGTTATATATCATGAAACAACAATAATCATTTGAACATTTCACCTTTTTTTATAAATCATCATATTAATCATAACATTATTTTTCTGTTATATCATTTTGACTTTATTTATCGCCTACTATATAAATATCAGTTATGACTTTTGGATACTGAGCTCAACTATTATTAATAAAGTGAATAAATCCTATGAATTCAAAACACTAAAATATCCTAAACAACGCTTAAATATACAAAAAGACAACAGTTTTACTTTGAATCAAGCTCAGAACTAGTCATATGTCACTGTGGGCTATTTATTTTTTTATAGTTTCCATCAGGTGATTCAAGAAGCAATCGAAGTTTGTCACTGCGTTCAGCCCACCGAAAGTGGACTTGGGGCCTCTGCAATCTTGGTTTGCGGTGGTTCTGTTGGAAGGCTCGAAAAGTGCTTGCATATCTTGTAATAAACACAACACAATTGTTTGATATTGTTTTGTGCATACACACATCATTACAAAACAGTTGTTTGCATTAGATGGATTTTTACTATGGTTAGACTTTTGCGTTTAACAACCTCAGACACTAATTTCTCATAATCTCTGATGATTATTTACACTTGACCTATTACTATTCCAAGAAAATTGATCAGAAAACACCTTTGAAGTTAATTCTTTTCGAAATTTACCAAATTTCTGCAAACAAAGATTACTTATTTTCCCCTAGCTGGTTATAACAGCAGACTCCAAATATAAAATTGGTGACATTTCCATCTGGGGGCAATTTCAGGTAACAACACAACAGAGCATTGTTGATTGTTGGAATCAATTTGAACTATGGTGTAGATTTTACCCCATTCAATTTTAAACATATCCGAATCAAAAAGATACACTTTTTTACATAATCTTCGGGAACCTCTTATGTTATGCTTCAAAAAGTAGTTTGCATTCCTTTATAAGAAATAATAAATATAATAATAATAAGAAGAAATCTCTTCAGTACAACACATATGAGTGTATATAAAAACAGTAAATAAAAGATTTCTGTGATGGCCGAAATTGTGCAAAAAAGCCTGTTTTCTGACACAATACCAATTTATTTACAGATTCATCAGATCCATGGGTCAGAAGTTACTGTCCTTTGGCAACAGAGAGTGCACATTGGGGCACTTGATGCATATTTTTCATCCTGCTTGCATGGCTACTGAATGCATCTCTGGTAAGTGAATAATTTCTATGAACTCAAAACCGAAAAAGTATCCTAAGCAACGCTTAAATATACAAAAGACAACAGTTTTATTCTGAATCAAGCTCAGAACTAGTCATATCTCACTGTGGATTATTCATTTTTTACAGTTTACATCACGAGATTCAAGAAGAAACAGGAGCTTGTCATCACGTTCAGCCCTCCGTAAGTGTACTTGGGGCCTCGGCAGTCTTGGTTTGCGATGGTGCTGTTTGCTAGGCCCCAGAAAGTGCTTCCATACCTGGTAACTAAATATATTTAATAAACACAAGTCAATTGTTTGATACTGTTTTGTGCATACACACATCATTATAAAACAGTTGTTTGCGTTGCATGGATACTATGATTTATTATGGTTAGACTTGTGTGTATAACAGCCTCAGACACTAATTTCTGACTATCTTTGATTATTTACACTTGAAGAGATTAATATTCCAAGAAAATAGATCAGAATATGCATTTGAATTTAATTTTTTTCACAATTAATCATATCTCTGCAAACAAAAAAAAATTACTTCCCCAAGCTGGTTATAACAGCACACTCTAAATATAAATTGGTAACTCTACCATCTAGTGGCAATTTCAGGTAACAACAACACTCAGAGATTGTGGATTGTTGGGATCAATTTGAACCTTGGTGTAAAATTTACCCCACTCAGTGTTAAAAATATCACAATCAACAAGATGTATATATATTTTTACAAAATCTAGGGGAACCTTTAACATAATGTAACATAAAGTAGTTTGCCTTATAAGAAAAATAAATCTTTTCAGTACAACACATATCGGTGGATATATAAACAATACATAAAAAGTTACTGTTGTGGCCGAAATTGTACGATAGAGCCATTTTTCTGACACAATACCAATTTATTTACAGATTCATGAGATCTACGGATCAGAGGGCACGGAGAGTGCACATTAGGGCACTTGATGCGTAATTTTCATCATGGTTACTCAATGCATCTCTGGTAAGTGAATAAATCCTAAAAACTCAAAACACTCAAGTATCCTAAACAACGCTTAAATATACAAAAGACAACAGTTTTATTTTGAGTCAAGCTCAGAACTAGTCATATGTCACTGTGGGCTATTCATTTTTTTACAGTTTCCATCAGGGGATTCAAGAAGCAATCGAAGTTTGTCACTGCGTTCAGGCCACCGAAAGTGAACTTGGGGCCTCTGCAATCTTGGTTCGCGGTGGTTCTGTTGGAAGGCTTGAAAAGTGCTTGCATATCTGGTAAGTAATCACAATAAACACAACACATTTATTAGGTATTGTTTTGTGCATACACACATCATTATAAAACAGTTGTTTGCATTGGATGGATTTTACTATGGTTAGACTTGTGTGTGCTTCAGACACTAAATTCTGACCATCTCTCATTATTTACACTTGCAGCTTGTTGTGGAGGCTTGTCTTCTTACTGTCTCTTTAAGGTGCTGACTTTTGGAGATGGGTTTCAGCTGTAGCTGATTGGATCGTTGCAGAGGTGACATATTTAAACAACGCCTATCCAGGAAGTCAGCGCCAGAGCGTTATGCTTGACAGTTCAGGTTTCTCAACTCGTTACTATTGACTAGAGCCATTTTCATCTGTGTTTTTTTTTGATTGGTTGTTGTTTGTTTCGTTTAGAACCGATAACACATGAATACACGACTGCACGAAAGGGAAGCGGGTCGGAGGCAAGAAATCACGGGAACGGGTTGGAGATTTTGCACTGTCATTCACCACGAAGCACGGACACTCTACGTTGATTTTTGTTTTTTGAACTAATTCATTGTGACTTTTCCGCACTGACGGAATAAACTCTGTATAGATCACTGTCATCTGTGTTCTATTTTCGCATTTGGATCCAGACTTCATTTAGGAAACTATCACAAAGCTATTACTATTCCCAGAATAATGATTGGAAAAAGCAATTCAAATATGGAATTTATCAATTGTTTTACCTTGTAAAAGTAATAACTTTATGTTGAATTGATTCCAGTGTTCCGAAATGGCCTTCTCACGGTTTATAAAGCCTGAGAAATTTTCAAAACATTTCACACCTTTTTTTATGTTTTGGGCTAATTCATTGTGCCAACTTTCAAAATGTTTTGGTAGCATAATGAAATATTAATTTTACAAACAACATCTGTAAATAATATGTTTATATTAACGTTTTAAACATACTAACTTTATATTGAATTGTTTCCAGTTTTTCGAAATGGGCTTCTCTGGTCTTTCTGACACTGCATCATTTTCACATGTATTTTCTTTTCTGTGTAGATTCTCAGTCATCCAGGTAGTTCAATCCAAAATTAGTTACTTCGAAAGCAACTGGACATAGTAGGTTTCTTGAAGACGTTTCACCTCTCATCCAAGAGGCTTCTTCAGTTCTAACCGACTACAGGGGAGACCTGGTATTTAGCCTCAAACGAGGCTGCATACCTGTGAAAGGGGGTTGTTGTAGAACAAAGGCTATAAATGAGAGGTGGGGTTACAGTTTGTTGAGTTAGAGGTGTGAATGGTGGTGTGGGGGGAAGTGTTAGTATCACTTGTTCCCCTCCTTTGTGATGGATCCCTGGTCTGATGGCTGGAGAATTTTCTGGGTAGAGAATTCAAAACAACTTTATAAGTGGATGAAAGGTTGTGTCTTAGTCCTCCCCCTCTGTTCAGAGAAGGTTTCTCCAGGTTGACGTAGATGGCTTCCTTCACTCCTCTTTCAAACCATCTGTCTTCTCTGGCCAGAATTTGGACATCTTCATCCACAAAACTGTGTCCCTTCTCTTCCAGTAAATGAACAGCAGAGTCCTGTCCTGATGGGTTGGGTCTTCTGTGTTGTTGCATACGTTTGTACAGTGGTTGTTTAGTTTCACCAATGTAGAGGTCAGGGCAATCCTCTTTGCCGGAATTTGGTGATCCTTAAAAAATTTTTAAATTCCGGTTTACTTCAAACCCACCAACACTCTTAGACAGAAATTAGTCCACCCGAAAGACAAAATACCTCATCGTCAACAGAGCAACGTTGTGTATGCAGTACAGTGTAAAGACTGTATTCTGAATTCTCTACCCAGAAAATTCTCCGGCCATCAGACCAGGGATCCATCACAAAGGAGGGGAACAAGTGATACTAACACTTCCCCCCACACCACCATTCACACCTCTAACTCAACAAACTGTAACCCCACCTCTCACTTATAGCCTTTGTTCTACAACAACCCCCTTTCACAGGTATGCAGCCTCGTTTGAGGCTAAATACCAGGTCTCCCCTGTAGTCGGTTAGAGCTGAAGAAGCCTCTTGGATGAGAGGTGAAACGTCTTCAAGAAATCTACTATGTCCAGTTGCTTTCGAAGTAACTAATTTTGGATGTATTTTCTTTGTTTTCGGCCTATTCATTGTACAGCCTTTAAAATGGTTTTCTTGCTTGATATTGTTAAAAACATCAACTGAAAAATATCTTTATATGCTTTACTTTGTAAAAGAAATAACTTTATGTTGAATTGATTCCAGTGTTCGGAAATGGGTTTCTCTTGTCCTGAAAAGTACGAGTCGGACACTGCATCATTTCAGAGGTATTTTTTATGTTTTTGGCTTAAATATTTTGTTGACTTTCAAAATGTATTTTCTAGCATATATACAAATAAATATAGCAAGCAATAACTGAAAATGATCTTTTTGAATTTTATCATGTGAAAGTAACAACTTTATGTTGAATTCATTCCAGTGTTCGGAAATGGGTTTCTCTTGTCCTGAAAAGTACGATTCCGACACTGCATCATTTCAGAGGTATTTTTTATGTTTTTGGCTTAAATATTGTGTTGACTTTTAAAGTTTGTTTTCTAGCAAATCACAAATTAATATTGAAAAAAATAACTGTAAAATATCCTTAATTGTTTTACCTTGTAAAAGTAACAATTTTATGTTGAATTGTTTCCAGTTTTCCGAAATGGCTTTCTCTTGGTCTGAAAAGAACGATTTCGACACTGTATCAAATCAGAAGGTATTTTGTATGTTTTAGTCTTAAATATTGTGTTGACTTCCAAAATGTGATTTCTAGCATATATACAAATAAATATATCAAGCAATAACTGAAATATATATTTTTTAATTGTATCAAGGAAAAGTAATAACTTTATGTTGAATAGATTCCAGTGTTCCTAAATGGCCTACTCTCGGTCTGAAAAGCACGATTCTGACACTGCATCATTTCAGAGGTATTTTCTATGTTTTCAGCTTATTCATTGTTCCGTCTTTCAAAATGTGTCTTCAAGCATGTGTACAAACAAATATAGCAAACAACAACCGAAAAATATCTTTATCAGGCTTTATAAAACGTGAAAAGGCCCTTTTTTGAAACACTGGAATCAATTCAACATAAAGTTATTACTTTTAAAACGTTAACATCAATATATTATTTTCTGATGTTGTTTGTAAAATTAATATTTCATATGCCACCATAAAATTAAAAAAGATATTTTTTAGTTATTGCTTGCTGTATTTATTTGTATATATGGTAGAAAACACATTTTGGAAGTCAACACAATATTCAAGCCGAAAACATAAAAAATACCTCCAAAATGATGAAGTGTCGGAATCGTTCATTTCAGACCGAGAGGAGCCCATTTCGAAAAACTAGAAAATATTCAACATAAGGTTATTACTTTTAAAACGTTAACATAAATATATTATATTATTCAGATGTTGTTTGTAAAGATAATAAAAATAATAAATAATAAATTTTTAATAAATTGAAGTCATTGTTTGTAATATTTATTTGTATATATGCTAGAAAACACATTTTGAAAGGCGGCACACTGTATAAGCCAGACATAGAAAATACCTACAACAACATACAGTTTTTACTTTTATAAGGGAAACATATGAAGAGATTAATTACTGTTTGTCAAGAAACGTTTATTTTACAACACTCTATATTCTGAAAATGTATTTGAATTACTTCTCATATCAATACAAAATGGTTTTAAAGCGAATATTCCACAAAATGTAAATCAGAAACTTTTGTTCATGAAAGATTCCCTAGATCCAGAAGATTAGAGGATAGTGGCAAGTTGTCACTGCTTAAGCATACGGAGAATGCACTATGGTTGGCTGCAGTGTGGTTGTTGTGGCTGTGGTTGCAAGGCTACAGCAAATTATTTTTCGGCTGGTAAGTGAATAAAATCCACGAAACCAAAACACAAAAGTAATAACAATGTAAATCATTTGTAAATAATTTGCTCATTTCTCACACTGTGATTATTGAAATTAAGCTATTATTATTCCAATGTATTTCCCTTTAAGTTTTCTAATTTTTACGCCGTGCTTTGTATGAAATATACTTCATGGTTTATTTGAAGAGGGGTTAAATTTTAGAAAGGATAAATTTCAAATACTTGATCCTCTGATCCTCGTTCTGGGAATAGTAATAGCTTATATGTGCTTATAGGTTATAAGTACAACTCATATGTGATGTACCGAAGAGATATATTTTTCCTATAAGGCACGCAAAATACTTTTTTGAAGCATTACGTATAAGGGTCCCGAAGATTAAGTTAATAAAAGTGTATCTTGTTGATTGGGATATGTTTAACACTGAATGGGGTATATTTTACACAAAGGTTCAAATTGATTCTCACAATAGAAGCAATACTCTGTGGCAACGTTCCCTCTAAGCTGCACGCCTGCGCAATTGCGCACTGTTCCATGTCCTCCGCACACAGCAAATCTACGCAGCGCATAAAAAAATCCAAGCTGAAGTGTAGATAAAATAAGCAAACAGGTTCACTAAATAAATCGTTTTTTTGTAATGCAACTCACTAACTGGCATGTGACAACAGGCGGTACTTTAATAAAACAATAACTAACACTGTCCAGCCAATAATATGATGCGGTTTACACGTGTTTACATACGCAGCCAATCAATGTATGTGCGAACAGAAGAACAAGGGGTGTTACTGGTTGAGATTTTTTTTCGTTTCGGGTGAAAAAGGGTTGCTCTACAAAAACATGCTGCGAAGCTAAAGCAACAAGAGAGTTTCCAGAGGGAAAAGTGTGGATTGAATGGACGTTGGACGTTGGACAAGTCATTCGAATGCTGGTGGAATTGTACGAAGACGAAGACGAAGAGTGTGGATTAGTTGCTGTTGTCATTTAATTCTTTTGAAGCCAATAAACTTGCTATGATCCCTGCTTTGATACTGGTGTGTGTGGCCACAGTGTGCACATCTAATATTGCTCACAGTGGTCCTTAGTTTGCTCAAAGGTTGGGTTGAGGTTGAGTTTGCCTGTCGGTGCAGACATATGAAAAATTAGAGGGAACATTGCTTTGTGGTGTGGTTACCTGAATTTGCAAGTAGTTAGCAATGTTAAAAAATTTTACGTTTGGAGTCTGCTGTTATGTAACCAGCTTAGGGAAATAAGTAATCTTTGTTTGCAGTATTATGATGAAAAGAATTAACTTCAAATGCGTTTTTCTGATAATTTTTCTTGGAATAGTAATAGCTTCAAAGTGTAAATAATTAGAGATTGTCAGGAATTAATGTCTGAGGCTGTTAAACACACAAGTCTAACGATAGTAAAATCCAAACAGCTGTTTTATAATGATGTGTGTATGCACAAAACAATATCAAATAATTGTGTTGTGTTTATTGAATTTAATTACTTACCAGATATGCAAGCACTTTCCAGAGCCTTCCAACTAGCACCAAAACCAACCAAGAATGCAGAGGCCCCAAGTCCACTTTCGGTGGGCTGAACGCAGTGACAAGCTTCCATTGCTTCTTGAATCTCATGATGGAAACTGTAAAAAATGAACAACCCACAGTGACATATGACTAGACCTGAGCTTGATTCAAAATAAAACTGTTGTCTTTTTATATATTTATAGCGTTGTTTAGGATACCTGAGTGTTTTGAGTTCATAGGATTTATTCACCTACCAGAGATGTAAATAATAGCCATGCTATTAGGACGAAAATTACACAACAAGTGCCCCAATGTGCACTCTCCGTTTCCATAGGACAGTGCCCTCTGACCCGTGGTTCTCATGAATCTGTAAATAAATTGGGATTGTGTCAGAAAACAGGCTCTTTCACACCATGTCGGCCACCACAGAAATCTTTTATATATTGTTTATATATACACTCATATGTGTTGTACTGGAAAGATTTATTTTTCCTATGAGGCATGAAAACTACTTTTTTGAAGCATTACGTGAAAGGTTCCTGAAGATTATGTATATAAGTGTATCTTGTTGATTGCGATATGTTTAACACTGAATGGGGTATATTTTACACCGAGGTTCAAATTGAATCCAAAAGTCATCGATGCTCTGGTTGTGTTGTTACCTGAAATTGCCACTAGATGGGAATGTTACCACAATTCTATTTGGGGTCTGCTGTTTTAACCAGCTTGGTGAAGTAAGTGATTTTTGTCTGCAGAGAAATGGTCAATTTTGAAAAGAATTAACTTCAAATGTGTTTTCTGATCAATTTTCTTGGAATAGTATTGGCTTCAAGTGTAAATAATCAGAGATTGTCAGAAATTAGTGTCTGGAGCTGATAAACACACAAGTCTAACCATAGTAAAATCCATCAAACGCAGCAACTGTTTTATAATGATGTGCGTATGCACAAAACAATATCAAATAATTGAGTTGTGTTTATTGAATTTAATTACTTACCAGATATGCAAGCACTTTCCAGAGCCTTCCAACTAGCACCAAAGCCAACCAAGAATGCAGAGGCCCCAAGTCCACTTTCGGTGGGCTGAACGCAGTGACAAGTTTCCATTGCTTCTTGAATCTCATGATGGAAATTGTAAAAAATTAACAACCCACAGTGACATATGACTAGTTCTGAGCTTGATTCAAAATAAAACTGTTTTTTTTTTATATATTTATAGCGTTGTTTAGGATACCAGTGTGTTTTCAGTTTATAGGATTTATTCACCTACCAGAGATGCAATTAATAGCCATGCTATTAGGACGAAAATTACACAACAAGTGCCCCAATGTGCACTCTCCGTTTCCATAGGACAGTGCCCTCTGACAGTGCCCTCTGACCCGTGGTTCTCATGAATCTGTAAATAAATTGGGATTGTGTCAGAAAACAGGCTCTTTCACACCATGTTGGCCACCACAGAAATCTTTCATATATTGTTTATATATACACTCATATGTGTTGTACTGGAAAGATTTATTTTTCCTATGAGGCATGAAAACTACTTTTTTGAAGCATTACGTGAAAGGTTCCCAAAGATTATGTAAAAAAGTGTATCTTGTTGATTGAGATATGTTTAACACTGAAGGGGGTATATTTTACACCGAGGTTCAAATTGATTCGAACAGTCAACGATGCTCTTGTTGTGTTGTTATCTGAAATTGCCACTAGATGGAAATGTCACCAATTTTATATTTGGAGTCTGTTGTTATAACCAGCTAGGGAAAAATAAGTAATCCTTGTTTGCAGAGATTTGGTTAATTTCGAAAAGAATTAACTTCAAATGTGTTTTCTGATCAATTTTCTTGGAATAGTATTAGCTTCAAGTGTAAATATTCAGAGATTGTCAGCAATTAGTTTCTGAAGCTGTTAAAACACACAAGTCTAACCCTGTCTCTTATACACATCTAGATGTGTATAAGAGACAGAGGTCAGACAGGAGTCTCCATGGACCATGATGTTTGCAGATGATATTGTGATCTGCAGTGAGAGCAGGCAA